>UESW01000063.1:0-122767 GCA_900491605.1 Calamus simplicifolius
GATATCAGATAGTATACTTAATCAGCAATCAGGGCATCGGTCAACATGGGATGAACTCTTGCTGATTTGAATTACTCATTGGTGCACCATTTGTATAGGAATTAAGCAGCCTTGTCACTTCACTTGATCTGAGCTTCGGCACTACATAATTATGAATAAGATATGCAACATACGAATCTGTTTTTCCCTTTCAACTTCATCTAAGTTGTCCATGCACTTGACTAGGTAATAAAAGGCCTGCATAGCAATTCTCCATTTTCAACCCATTAGAAACCCCCACCCAGCCCACATAAAAGAAGAAAAGGAAAAAGGAAAAGAAAGAAAGAAAGAAAGCTCTTGATGTCAGATAATGTACTCCATCAGCAATCAGGACATTTTGCATATGCTCATCTTTCCACCTGATTTAAGCTGCCTATGCATTTGATTTCAAGAGTCATATTTGAGGTGTTTGTATCTAACTTTAGATTTGTTGCTGGGAAATCCGCTCTCGACTCGGGTGCAGCTTGGCTCCGGATCTGAATTGATATCTCTTCGGGCGGAACCTGCAAGACAGTCCTCATGCAGAGAGTGTCTGGGGCGGCCGTCTGTGGAAGACCCTCCGATGCTCAAGTCAGTGAAAATTCACAAGCAGATGTGAGGAGAAGGCTCTCAGAAGAGTTCCTCAAGAAGAACGGCCCATCGAGAACTCAGAGCTCTGCTTGAGCTTCAATGGAGTTTTTAGTCAGAGTGTCAGTAGAAGCATACCTGAGAGACTTTTGGACAAGGGTATTTATAGGTGATCACCTGATTCCTTGGGCGCATCAGAGGGGGTCCAAAACCGTTCAGATTCGAATCGAATTCGAATCAAGTTTTTATGAGGTCGGTAGTATCACTATCTAGTTAGTTAGAGAATCACGGCTAGGGAGCTGGTCGATGCATTGAGATTCAGTGTTTCTATAGGCCTTAGGCCACTTTCGGTATTATTTGCATAATTTCCTGCTCGAGATCTTGTTAAGCTATCACGAATTTGAATTCTTCCCACGCTTGGTTCCGCAGAGGGGTTGAATGCTTCGATTAGCCAAGGCATAAGGATAGCTCAGTGCAGCCGAAGCATTTGAATGCTTCGGTCTGGCCAAGGTAAGAGTTAGTTTGGACTGGCCGAAGCATAAGATTCGGCCGAAGTATATAATTTTTTGGTGCCGTCGGGTATGTGAGGATAGAATACCTTCTTCTGAAGCATACAAATATCTGATCCGAACGGGATCAGAGGATAGCTCGAACCTGCTGAGGCGTGAGAATGGTTCGAAAGAATTCAGTCTAAGGATGGTCTAGTCTTATCGAGGATGGTTTGGCTCTACCGAAGGTGGTTCGGCTCCGCTATTTCCTAAATATGATAGCTGACTGATCGGATATCAAGATTGGTCTCGACCTTTTTATCGTGTGAACAAGTGTTGGCGCAATGATAATTTTACCCTTCATCAAGATGGCCTCGTAAATGTCGGGCCACCGCTCCATCATTTCTTCTATCACACGAGGAGGAAAATCCCTCGTTTCTCATGGGCAACGATTGAGGAAGTCCCACATGGCGAATCCCTGTGTTTACGGTGCCTGTAGCAGCAATTTGAGCATTCGGGGTTTCTTCTAGAGACACCGTACTTTCTTCCTGAAATATCTTTTAAAAAGGGGTAAGGGTTAGAGTGGTGTTCTTTTTGCAGCGCTTTCTTGTTTCTTCCCTAGATATTTCATTCTTCAAAACCCTTGTGAGTTCATTCGTGGTTTGCTCTTCAACTCGACAACATGAAGGTTCAAGTGATGTAGCTTCCGAGATAACTCTTGAAGATCTAGATAGGATACGTCAAAGATATAAAATTCCTCAGACATCGCCCTATGGCCTCCAAAGCTGAGCAGAGGGTCTCAATGCAACCGGGGTGTGGGGTGTTCTTCTATGAAGAAAGCTTGAGAGCAGCCTCTAGTTTTCCCTTCATCCGTTGGTGAAAGAAGTAATGAGGTACTACAACATATGCCCAACGATGGTGGCTCCAAATAGCTGGCGTAACCTCATTGGGTTTATTTCAATGTACAACCGTGTTGGGGTAACGATGACTCTTTCTTTATTCCGAGTCTGCTACAATTTGATTTTGGAAGGAACTCTAGTGGCCCTATATTGATCCTCAAAAATTGTTTAAGATGATATCGGATAATCTATCATTGATAAAAGAGTGGAAGTCTCACTTTTTTATTGTCGAGGGGAACATTGACTCCAATTTTTTCTGGGTGTGGGCAAGCTATGTGAAGGATTCAGAGGTGCATCCAGAGCTGTCTGAGCAAGAGAAGAAGGATTTGGTGACCCTCCGCAGTAGTCGAGTGTTCTCAGCCAGTGCCCTTTTGTCGGAGGATGCCCTTTTCGCCGTCAGGCTTAGTTCTTTTGATCCTCAGGATAAGCTTTTTCCCCTCTTCCTATGTTTGTTGTATTCAGGCAACTTTATTATAACCTAAATGATTGTTTGTTGTGTTTATAGCTGAAAGGTTAGTGTTCATAGGTCAAATAAGGAAGGAATTGGGTAAACGCTAAAGGGGGACCAACTCTGGTGAAAAGCGCAGATCCAAGAAGAAACCCCATCTTTTTGGGGCACACTCAAAGAAGCCGAAGCAAGCTAGGGTTGCTCAACACTCCTTCACGCTGAAGAAGAGAGAAGTGGGAGTGTCGGCAATGAAACATGTCTTCCCTATTGAAGGGGGATGTGGTAGCAGTGGAGGAAGAACGAGTAGTTGGGGAGAATTTGGAGGAGGTCATCTAGATTTCTCCTCTCCAAATAGTGGTTGTACCAGATGGTCCGAAAGAGACATCACCAGTTTGCCTACTAGTCTCTTCACTTGAGGGTGACTAGCCTTGTCTGGTGGAGATGGGTAGCCCTAGGATGCCTTCATAGGTGAGAGAGAGACCCAGTTTTGATCGAGGGGGTGAAGGAATAACTGTCGCCGCCGAGACTCAAGAGGAGCTGCCTGACAGAGAATCAGCAGATGTTGAGGTGGAAATCAAATTGGCATCGAAGTACAGGAAGGATTTCCTGCCAGGGAACTCTCTCCCAGGTATTAGGGGGAGTTGCGGAGGAGGCCTAGGCTCCGATGGAGTCTATTGGGGCTAAGCAAATGCCTGTGGATCAAGGAGAGCCCTTGGGTGAAGGAGATGCATGGATCGAGGTTTTTTCGGCCGAAGCATCAGAGGAGGAGATCGGATGAGCTAAAATATCCGAGGCTTCACAGGTTAAGGCTTTGATAGAGAAAGTTGAGCGGATGAAAGTTCCTCGGTCTGAAGCTCTTCGGGTAGTCATTCGGCCGTGAAATTTCTTTCACCCGATCCGAATGTAGAAAAAATGTTCACCGCTTTAATGCGATCTGTGTTGTATGCGGGGAAAGGTTCCTCGGCAAGTGAGCCCGAAGGATCTTGTCGATGTGGCATTCAGGCAGCTCGGTGTGCCAAAGGACACTTATCTTCTTCCCAAGATTGATAGCCCCGCCCTCACAGGATCACCATAAATTATGCCTCCTGTGTAAGTCATTACATCAAGGCGATAGATTTTGGCTAGCTAGCTTGGTTGCATTTTCTTACTTATATTTTACTTGTAGAACGCTTTAATTGTGAGAGCGCTAAGTTGGCACTTGAACTTGGCCATGGGGGCCTGCGCTCAAGCCAGAAGGGAGGCCGCTGGTCTTCGGGAGAGAGCAAGTCATCCAACAAACTTTCTGGCACCCTAGCATCCATTCAGGGAAAGCTCGAGAAGGTGGGGAGGTCCTACCAAGCCGCTGCTGAAAGAGCATCCCAGCTTAAATTAAGGTTAAGGAGCTCTACAAATTTTGCGAACAATTTGGACACACAAATTAAATCCAAACATGCTGAAGAGATGGGAGCTCTGCAGAAGCGTTCCAATGAGAGGTGGGGCAAGCTGAAGAAAAGTTTCGCCGAGGAGAAAAGGAGTTTAAATAAGAGGCTCGATGAAGAAGAGTGCAGGCATCGGCGACAGCAAGATCAGCTCGCCAGTTTAAGTAGAAAACTTGCTGAAAGAGAAAGCATAACTAAATGGCAGCAAGATCACATTGCTAAACTTACCGCCAATCTTGCACAGTCTCAGCGAGAAACTGAAGAGAGGCAATCAAGAATCAATGACCTCAAGGACAGGGTCCAGCAAAATAAAGATGATAAATTGAAAGCTCTAATAAAGTCCATGAGCTAAGTGTAAAAAGGCTCAGTGGGAAGAGGAGGTATAACGTCTCCTTGTTTCTTTTTGTGTCTTTACCTTCAATTATCGCTTTAATTGATTTTGTATCTAGATGGGTAAAATTGGGCTCGAAGTCAGAATCAGCTGAAAGTCTTGAGAGAGGAGTTGGCCTCGAGCCACCAGAGGAGCTCTAAACCGAAAGGTCAAATAGCCGAGGCTAATAGACGGGCTGCTCTGGCCATGGAGGAATACAAAAATTCTACCCAATTTTTTGATGAGCATAAGGTGGCCTGCGCCGATGCATTCCAGTATGGTGAAGAGGAGACGTGAGCAAAGATCTCTCGAGAATACCCAAAGTTGGACCTTTCCTTTCTAGAAGCCAGTTTTACGATTCAGACCCCGGGGACTGAACTATCTATCGAGACTGAATACGAGGAAATTTCAGATGTCGATCTTGAAACCATTCTGGGTGTGGCGAAGCGTGGGTATAGAAGAAAGTCATCAGCCTGATGTAGAAGAACCCGAGGCTCCTCACTCGGCTACGTTGAAGTGGGTGAATCAAGTTAATCTCTTTTGAACGTCGCGAGGCTGCTCCTGAAGCTGAATCTGAACCCTGATTCCTAGGGTTGCTTTTATATTTTTGTTTCTTCTACTTATAACTTTACTGAAACTTGCTTAATGAATGAACTTTTCATTTCTTTTCACATGTTTGTTATTTCGGCATCACTTTTTAGACGATCTTTTAGCTCATCTATTGCCTCCTTGCACTTAGCTCATTCGGTTGAGCCATATTTTAGGAAGAAATAACTTTTAACGGTTGCCAAGACCGAACAAATCACCTGCTTTACTAAGGCCGATTCGATTAGATTTGCCGATGTATGAAACTATTCGGCCTTGCTAAAAAAAAGAGGACATTACTTCGGCTTCGACGAAGCAGGATGGATGGTTTAGAATGGCCAAACAGAGGGACCACTTTGGCTGTGGCCGAAGCAAGATGGATACCCCGTTTGACCGAAGCAAAAATTTAGCTTGCTTCTTGCCGAAGCAGATGAAATAGTTCAAAACTTACCGAGGAGGGTCTCGTTCTCCCCTTAGGGCATTTATTTTTGTTAATATTTGGTCTTTTTCAATGCGAGTTCACTTTGCGTATACGCTAGTACTCGATTGCCATTGGACAGCGTCATTTTTTATGGGGGATTTCCAAGGTCCATTCGTATCCCGAAGATTTGTAGGTAGTTCTCGGCATTTAAGACACTTGATTCGAGATTGGAAGGAGATCTTTTGTCCTTCGTTGTGGCCTGAAGGGCATGCTCAACACATCTTGGGATGCGTCCAGTTTTTTTCATGGTGCGCCATGTGGCTCCGAGCGCAGTGCGATTGTGGTGTTTCGAATTCGGAGTCTCCCTTTATTAATGGCTGTTCTCAGTTTGTTGCCTATAAAAAGGGGGGAGTGGAAGGTATTGAGCACTCCCTAAAAGCTTTCTTGCCTTGTGAATTAGAGAGAGATTTTCATGGCTTCTTTCTTATTGAGGTCGAGGTGATGAGGTTGGATTTTCATTTGAGATTTGGCTTGATCCCGATAGTTGGGGCGATGGAGAAGTTGCTGAAGAGTAAGTAACCCTCAGAGGAGGAGTCTCAGAGGTCATACGAAGAGCTCACGGGGACGATACAGGGGTCATACGGGGAGCGCATGCATGTGCTCTCTGTATGGCTCCTTTCACTTGCCATGGGGCCCTGCAAACCACTGAAAATGCAAACGCTTATGGGCCCCTGGCTTCCACAAGCTTCCCTTCATCCTCGGTCCATCTTGGCTGAATGCCATGTTGGATCCCTTAGTTCATCTGTCCAAGGGTCCATCTCTGGCTTTTGACGGGGAAGAAGGTAAGCAGCACTAGGTTGTTGTCTATGTTCTTGGGCATTGACTAGCAACTCAGTGAACTCAACGGAGCTATCTAATTTCTCTGGTTCATTGGATTGGAAGCGGAAGCAATCATCGATCGAAACCGCTCGCCCAAGCTTTTTAATTTATTTTCTTTATTTTTTGTGCTATAATGCACTTGTAATGCCTCTCAAGAAGTTGTAATCTTTTATTAGCAATAAAGAAAGGCTTCCTTTCGTACCTTTGTCCTTTTGCTATTCTGTCTTTTCCATATTGGGTGTTAATTCTTTTGCTGACATATTTATGCCGTCTCAACATAAGAGTCATTTTGTATGTACTCCGTCTTTCAAATGATAGTACCAGTTCATAATCGTCAGCAATGTTTTAGGCACTTTGCTTTAGTTAGGCGTTTTAGTGATATGGTCTCGTTTATCCTTTGCAGAGAGGACATTCGTCTCTGTTTAGGTTAGGAGGAAGCCTGGGCGGCTCTGTTAATTCTATATACTCGGTCATGCCGAAAGATAGAACAGTTTTACCATGCTTTGGCGAGATAAGAAACGACTTTGCTCAAATTTGTCAGAGCATAAGGATAAGTCATTTAAACTTTGCCGAAGCTTAGTAAGGCAATTCAGTCACACCAAAATATTAGGAAAATCAATCGGTCTTGCCAAGTTTTTGAAAGAATATATTTTACTTGGCGTTGCCAAGGTATGGAGGGATTACTCGGTCCTATCGAGGCTTGAGAACCACTCGGTTGTGCTGGGGCTCGAGAATCACTCGGTCATGCCGAGGTTTGAGAATCACTCGATTGTGCCGAGCTTAAGAATCACTCGGTCGTGCCAAGGCTTAAGAATCACTCGGTCATGCCGAGGTTTGAGAATCACTCGGTCGTGCCGAGGCTTAAGAATCACTCGATCGTGCCGAGGCTTGAGAATCACTCAGTCGTGCAAGGCTTGAAAATCACTCGGTCGTGCCGAGGTTTGAGAATCACTCGGTCATGCCGAGGTTTGAGAATCACTCGATCATATCAAGGCTTGAGAGATTATATTTTATTTGGTACTGCCAAGGTACAGAGGGATCGCTTGGCTCTACCAAGGCTTAAGAGATTATATTTTACTTGGCGCTGCCAAGGTACAGAGAGATCACTTGGCCCTACCAAGGCTTGGGAGATTATATTTTACTTGGCGCTGCCAAGGTATGGAGAGATTGCTCAGTCTACCAAGGCTTGAGAGATTATATTTTACTTGGCACTGCCAAGGTATGGAAAGATCACTCGGCCCTGCCAAGGTTTGAGAGATTATATTTTACTTGGTGCTACCAAGGTACAGAGAGATAACTCGACCATGCCAAGGCTTGAGAGATTATATTTTATTTTTCACTGCCAAAGTATGAGAGATCACTCGGCACTGCTAAGGCTTGAGAGATTATATTTTACTTGGCGCTGCCACAGTACGGAGAGATCACTCGGCCCTGCCAAGGCTTGATAGATTATATTTTATTTGGCGCTGCCAAGGTACGGAAAGATCACTCGGCCCTGCCAAGGTACTTAGAGTAAAACCTACTTCTCATTATAGTTTTTGGGAAAAGCAATTGAAATAAGAACATTGCAGGTTTTTGAAATGGAAATTTCATTACTGTAAACAGAGTAAGTTTAGCGAAGGCGTACTTCACTGATGATATATACGGAGATTATCCGAGCTCCATGTCCTAGGGATAGATTTTCATCTAGATCCTGGAGTTTGTAAGTGTCAGCTTGATTACCTCCGCGACTTGATAGGAGCCTTCCCAATTCGAAGACAGTTTTCCTTGTTCCAATGGCTTTAAAACAATGCCTTCCGAAGTACTAAATCACCAGAGAGGAAGGATTTTCCTTTGACTCTGATGGAATGGTAACGGGCTACCCTCTATTGATAAGCTTCCGTTCGGATCTGGGCCTTCTCCTAACTTCTTCTATTAAATCAAGATTGGTTCGGAGTTGCTCGTCATTAGATTCCTCCGAATAACTCTCCACCCGAGGGAAGGAGAGTCCGATCTCCACAGGGATGATGGCTTCCGTGCCAAAAGCCATTCTGAATGGAGTCTGGCCCGTAGGGATCCTCTCAGTGGTCGATAAGCCCACAACATGTGATGAAGCTCCTTCACCTCTACCTCGTGCTCTATTGAGTCGGGCCTTAATTCTTGTAGAAGGGTCCGATTGGTTACCTTGCCTCTCCATTGGCTTGAGGATGTTCAACCGAATGAGACGGTGAGAGATGCCATGGTCCTCGTAGAACTCTCAGAATTTAGGATTGTCAAACTGTCTTCCATTGTCGATGATGATGGTGTGAGGAAGGCCGAACCGACAAATGATAGACCTCCATACGAAGGCCCTAGCCCAAGTCTCGGTTATCTGAGCGACTGCCTTGGCCTTGACCCACTTGCTAAATAATCAATTGCTACAAAGAAGAACTTCCTCTGTTCTGTGGCAAGGGGAAAAGGACCAAGAATGTCCATTTCCACTTGGCAAAGGGCCAGGCAGATGACACAGGCGTTAGGTGGGCAGAGGGAAGCCTTTAAACATTTGAATGTCATTGGCATGAATCACAAGCTCGGACAAGTCATCAGCATCTCTTTGCATGGTGGGCCAATAATATCCCTGACGTAGCACTTTGTGATACAGAGCTTGGCCGCCAAGATGATTACCACAGGTCCCTTCATGAACCTCTCGAAGAGTATAATCAGCCTCTGATGGGCAAAGGCATTTAAGTAATGGCATAGAGAAAGATCTTTATATAGCCGATCATCAAGCAGGACATAGTGAGATGATTGCATCTTCAGTTTCCTTTCTTCCTTTCTATCAGCGGGGAGCAGCCCTTCTTTGAGATACTTGAGTATAGGGTCTAACCAGGATGGTTCAGCATCGATTTGCATTTCTTGATCAGCATCGGCAATGCTGGACTTCTCCAGGACTTTCTAGTGGAACTTCCGCTCAAGGTCCATTGAGTCTACGGTCGCCAGGTGGGATAAAAGGTCGGCACGTGCATTCTCAGTCCTTAGGATTTGAATAACTTTAATTCAGCAAAGCAGGCGAACAAATTGCGCACCTTTTGAAGATACCAAATCATGTTCAGATCCCTAGCTTCAAACTCTCTCCGCACCTGGCCAGCCACCAATTGAGAGTCGTGTAGGCATTCAGCTTTTCAACCTTGAGTTCGCGGGCGATGCAAGTCCAGTGAGCAGGGCTTCATACTCTGCTTTATTGTTAGAGGCTGGGAATGAGAAACGGATGCCATACTCGAAGGTTATCCCCTTCAGGCTAGTGAGGACCAAGCCAGCACCAGAACCGCTTGCACTGGAGGATCCGTCGGCATGGAGCAGCCACAGGGCGCTGGGCCTTGGTTGCTCGAGGGTATTCGGAGTGGAACCATCTTCAGGTATGGTGCATTCAAGAAGAAAATCTGCTAGGACCTGTGCCTTGATGGCTGGACGAGGCTGATATTGGACATCATGCTCACTCAATTCAACAGCCCATTTGGTCATTCTTCCCAATGTCTTTGGACGATGGATAATTGACTTGATAGGTTGGTTGGTTAAAACTATCACAATGTGTGCTTAAAAATATGGGCATAACTTTTGGACTAATGTTATTAGAGCCAACACCATCCTCTCGAATCGAGTATATCTTGTCTCTGCATCTCAGAGCAATTTACTAATATAATAGATCGGCTTATGAATTTTATTTTCCTCTTTGATCAACACAGAACCGACAGTGCCCTCATAGACCGCTAGATACAAATACAGCATCTCTCCCGACCTTGGGCTACTGAGGAAAGGTGGCGAGCCGAGGTATTTTTTAAGATCTTCGAAAGATCTCTGGCAGTCTGAGGTCCATTGGAAGTTCTTAGCCGATCGGAGCACTTTGAAAAAGGGCAAACACCTCTCGGCCGACCGAGCAATAAAATGATTGAGGGCTGCTATCCTTCCAGTAAGACACTGCACCTCCTTGATCGATCTTGGAGGTGTCATCTGCTATAGGGCTTGGATTTTCTGTGGATTTGCCTTAATACCTCGCCGAGAGACCATGAAACCCAAGAACTTTCCAGAGTTAAATCTGAAGGCACATTTGGTTGGGTTAAGCTTCATATGATACTTTCAAAGTGTTGCAAAACTTTCTGTAAGGTCTTTAATATGCTAGGATGCCTCTCTGCTCTTTACTAGCATGTCATCGATGTACACCTCCTTGTTTTGACCGATTTATTCTTTGAAGACTTTATTGACCAGCCTTTGATAGGTTGCACCTATATTTTTCAAACCGAAAGGCATAACCCGGTAGCAATAAATACCTCGGTCAGTGATGAAGGCAGTCTTTTCTTCATCTTTGGGTGCCATTCGAATTTGATTGTAGCCCGAAAAAGCATCCATAAAGTTAGCATCTAGTGGCCCGAGGTTGAATCTACAAGTTGATCAATCTGGGAGAGAGGAAAGCTGTCTTTTGGGGTAGGCCTTGTTGAGATCAGTGAAGTCAATGCAAACCTTCCATTTGCCGTTTGATTTCTTTACCATGACAACATTCGTCAGCTAGTCGGGATAATTCATTTCCCGATGAAGTTGGCTTTAATGAGCTTGTCTACCTCTTCCTCGATAGCCTTTTGACGCTCGGGGGCGAAGCTTCTCTTCTTCTGCTTGATTGACCGAAATTTCTCATCCACATTGAGGCGGTGGACCAGGACATCCGGGTCAATTCCAGGCATGTCTGAAGTGGACCAGGCAAAAACATCGGCATTCCTTCGAAGGAACTGATCAAATCTTGCCGAGACTTTCCCTTTAGCTGTGACCCAACCCTTATGGTTCGGTCGGGCCGAGCTTCATCAAGCGGTACTTCTTTCAATTCATCGGCTGGCTCTCCTCGCTGCTTGGTAAAGTCTTCTTGAGCATCTAGCCCATCTACTTCGGGCTTCTTGGACTAAAGGTCAGCAACAAAGTAGTGCCGAGCCATAATTTGACTTCCTCATACAACCCCCACTCCCTATTCGGTGGAAAACTTCATGGCAAGATGAGAAATGGAAATGATAGCCTTAAGGGATATTTGCCCTAGCCTGCTGTGGATGGCATTGTAAGGGGACCGAAGCTTGGTCACGAGAAAATCCATGAGTGTAGTGGCTACACTGGGCCAAGTGCCTACTCGAACTATCAAGGTGATAACTCCCTCGGAGACTATGGCGTCACTCGTAAAACCCACTAGAGTGGATTCTATGGTCCGAAGGCTTTCCATTCGCAATTTCAATCTCACAAAGGCATCAAAATACAAAACATTAACAGAGCTTCCACTATCAATCAAAATATGGTGTACATCATAGCCGTTCATATTCAGGAATACAACTAAGGCATCATCATGGGGGTACTGTACCTTCCAAGATCTTCATCAGAAAAAGAAAGCTCGTCAACTCGGGTCCTTTTTGATGGATTCTCCTCCTCACTCGGCCAGATGACGAAGAGCCGACCGCCGCTATCGTATTGACATTGCCAATGATCGAGGGATTTGGTGGAGGGAGTTGGCGAGGTTCAGGCTAGCGATCTCCTCCATTATTCAGCTCATGGGCCATCCTGAATCGGTCTAACCTACCCCATCGGATGAGTTTCTCGATCTCGTTCTGGAGCTGCCAGCATTCTCGATGTCATGCCCATGATTTCGATGGAAGCGATAGTATTTGGTCATATCCTTTCGAGCTGCATTACCCCGGAGAGGAGGAGGCCAAGGAATTTGGCGCTCAATTTCCATCAAGATTTGCGCCTTTGGCGCGATGAGGGGAGTGTATCAGTTGAACCTTCATGCTAGACTCTGGGTTCGATCTTGAGGCAATGGTGGAGGAGCTCTTTGGCGATGAGGTGGGCTTGCACGGCGGAAGGATCATGTTTTTTCAAACCTTTCGCCTCCTTCTTTGATTGCCTGGCTCGGGCTATCCTTCGTGTTCCCTCAACCCTGGCACACTTATTCGCCAATGACATCATATTAGAGGGTTCTTCAGGTAATTGACTTTCAAAGCTAAGTAAAAGTCTCCTTCCTTCGATACTTCTTCCGCCAAAGCAGACATGGCTACCTCGTGATTGAGATGGTCGACCTTCAACAGGGCCGTGTTGAAACGATCAAGGTAGTTCTTCAGAGATTCTCCCTCTCGCTGCTTGACTTCGGAGAGGGAATCAGATCTCTATCATTGGTGACGACTGCTAATGAACTGGATGATAATAAGCGCCTCAGCTCGTCAAAAGAATCAATGGAATCTGGCTTCAGACTGTTAAACCATGTTCTAGCAAATCTTCTAAGAGTAGAGGGAAAGGCTCGGCATAGGATCACATCTGATGCTCTGTAGAACATCATGATGGATTGAAACTGCTCAGGTGTCGTCGGGATCAGTAGATCCATGCTATGGTTCGATGGTGGGGAGCTAAACATGAGGAGGGATCACTTCCCGCATGATCCCCTCAGAGAAAGGGATGCCCTGCTCTGCTTTTGGCTGGGACAGAGGGGCTTGCCTAGCGGCATCCAGCTTCTGATGCCACTCCCAACGTATCTCCTGCATCTGCTGCCTAATCCCTTCATCCAGAGTGGTAGGAGGGATTGATCGATGGGAAGATGGTAGCGGTGTCGAATCTTGGGAAGACATTGAAGAAAGAGAATGAGCTCGTTGAGATTTAAGCGGGCTCTTCCCTCCATCCCACTGCGGCGTTGGCCTGGCCCTTGTGGGTGATGAAGATGATCCGCAGCTTCAAACGGATTGGAAGAAGAAATTGTTGGCGGGATGAGAGTGGCTACCTTCTCATGGAGTTGCGAAATAGGGATAGCTGGGCAAAAGCTCCATGGAGCCCCTGGACTAGCTGGGTCAGAGCCTGAACTTGCTAAACCAGCATAGCAAACTGATCCTGTGTTACTGCAATCACCGGTGGTGAAGGGGTCTCGGCCGGCGGTGGTAGCAGAGGTGCTACACTATTGATTGGATCAAGCCTTTGAGAGGCAGTCTGATCTTGAGCATCGAAAGTGGCTCTCTTCCGATTGGCCATTAGAGGATTCTTCTTCTGATTTTGAACCTTGTCTCATGGATTACAAGTTTACGAGACTTGAGGCTCTTCCTCTAGCGCCAATCTGTTGCAGCAAAAATCCACTCTCCGACTTGGGTGCAACTTGGCTCCAGATCTAGACGTTGATCTCTTGTCCGGATGGAACCTACAAGATAGTTCTCACACAGAGAGTGTTTAGGGCAGCCCTCTGCGAAAGACCCTCCGACGCCTAAGTCAGTAAAAATTCATAGCAAGCAGATGTGAGGAGAAGGCTCTCGCAGAAGAGTTCCTCAAGAAGAATGGCCTATCGAGAACTCAAAGCTCTGCTTGAGCTTCAATGGAGTTTTTAGTCAGAGTGTCAGTGGAAGCATACTTGAGAGACTTTTGGACAAGGGTATTTATAGGCGATCACCTGATTCCTTGGGCGCATTAGAGGGGGTCCGAAACCATTCAGATTCGAATCGGATTCGAATCAAGTTTGTTATGAGGTCGGTAGTATCAGTATCTAGTTAGTTAGAGAATTGATGGCTAGGAGAGCTGGTCGATGCTTTGAGATTCAGTGATTCTATAGGCCCTAGGCTACTTCCGGTATTATTTGCATAATTTTTCGCTCAAGATCTTGTTAAGCTATCACGAATTTAAATTCTTCCGTGCTTGGTTCCGCAGAGGGGTTTGAATGCCTCGGTCTGGCCGAGGCATAAGGATAGTTCGGTGCAGCCGAAGCATTTAAATGCTTCGATCTGGCTGAGGCAAGAGGTTAGTTTGGACTGGTCGAAGCATAATATTCGGCCGAAGTATATAATTATTCGGTGCCATCGGGTATGTGAGGATAGAATACCTCGGTTCTACCAAAGCATACAAATATCTCGGTCCAAACGGGACTAGAGGACAGCTTGGACCTGCTGAGGCGTAAGAATGGTTTGAAAGAATTCAGTCTAAGGATGGTCTAGTCTTATCGAGGATGGTTCGGCTTTGCCAAAGGTAGTTCAGCTCTGCTATTTCCTAGATATGACAGCTGGCTGATCAGATATTGAGATTGGTCTCAACCTTTTTGTCATGTGCACAAGTGTTGGTGCAATGATAATTTTACCCCTCATTAAGATTCACTTTACTAACTAACTTATGGTTTTGACAATTTTTTTTTTTCTTGGTAAAGGCTTTGGGTATCTCTAAAAGCTCTATTTGCATATTGTTTTTTACCATAAAGTCTTTGACCAACTTCATTAATCTCATTTTTTTGACTAGCTTGAGCATATATAATGTATAATCGTACCTTGACCATAAATTAGATTTATCACGACAGCCTACTTATGTGATTTTCTTAAGTCTTGCTAATACTAGATCGAAAATATTTGGAGATGTAGCTAAATTTTCAGTTTGTGACTAGACTTATGCATCATGAAGCTTGATATATATGTGAACTTGCATTGTTTGGTGCAATGATTATTAAGCCTATCCCGCAACCCCCCACGCCACTCTCTCCAAGAAAGGAAAAAAAAGAAAACAAAGAAAAATGTTATATGTATGACTCTTCATTGAATTACATTGACGAAGGAAAGAAAGCTTCATAATCTACTATTTGTGGGATATGATTACAAAGTCTTGAATTCGAATTGCATTTTAATGATGAATTCTGTATTAGAATGACGGATTCCATTTTAGAGTATTGCTAAAGGCTTCTCATATGAGTGTTGCTCCTTTATTATTGTAGATTAATATTTGGATGGAGCGAAAAGTTTTTGGATCTCGTTCTCGAGAACTTAGAAACTTAATTCTTGGAAATGAACCTTTACCTGCATTGGGATGGAACAAAAATCATTCTGGTAGTCGTGCTATAACAGACCCCCATGCCATAAGAACAGTGAGGGCCCTCAGTCTTTCCTTCCTCCATCAACATCTTTAACATCAAACATGTTTCATGAAATGAGGGAACTGATTGAATAAACAATTATCTTAAATCCAGGAATTATCTGCTGGAGGCACAGAAGAAATGCTTTCATCTGCATTTCACATTGTTATCAGACAGCCTAATGAGAATGTGGACATGAACGAGTGCAAGAATGCTGTTCGGCGCGTTGGGGAATTGCTGAAAAACATTAACTATGCCTGCAGTCGAGGTGATTTGGAAAGATTTAAGTCATTATGCAATTAAGTTTCTCCTTGACAGGTTCTGCCATTCCTTGTAATCCTTCATCATGTATATCTTCTGTTTTTAGCTGGGGATCCTCGGAAGGAGACTTTAACAATTGAGTTACGGGAGCAGGAGACCACCTTAAAGCAGTGCATTGAGAAGCTCAAATCAGTTGAAGCAAGCAGAGCAGCCCTCATTTCTCAGTTAAAAGAAGCACTGGAGAAACAGGTTTGATTTTAATAGTTTGTAATTGCCACTAACCACACTTGACTTTTTAACTGTGGATATGGATGGAGTTATGCTTACTCATTGAAGTTATTCAGGAATCTAAACTGGAGAATGTTCAAACTCAGATACAGGTCAGTAATTTGGTTTCTGTGCTCTTTGGACAAGATGTCTTCTTTAATGTTTAAATTATCTGATGCTTTACTTGGATCTCTGGATTGTTAGAGTTGTTTCCAAATGTGAATTACCATTCGGTAGGATCTTCTTGGAACTTGGTCTAGTGAAACTTGAACCAATCTTTTAAAAGGTTTCCTGATCAAGCTAGGACACTAGTCCCATTTAAATATATAAGGAGACAAATTCTGTTAGAACTAGGACTATGACGGAAGGTCCGGTAACAGCTATGAATAGAGGGTGCTGATCTCTCTCTTTTGCATAGCAAGCACTAGGTGGACACCCATCATTCTCGTTATAGAAGCTGGAGAGTGATGGAGAGAAAAAATATACCTCATTGTTGCCGCCAAGTCACGTTTCTCCAACGCCAAGAAACAGAGATCCTCCTCCTCGAAGAAGCTCCTGCAAAGAAGTCCCGGAGACCGGTTGCATCGGCAGGGACCCTCCGACGCTCAAGTAAGCAACTTGGGAACAGTAGGAAAAGAGCTAACATGAAGTTAAGAGAGCTTGAGTCAGATCCCTCCTTTGTTGTGAGTGTGGACTTTTATACCTGTTCGGTGGTCCCCTTTTCCCTTTCCAGAAGATGGCTAATCCTGGTGTATCGTTGTCCGGTAGCGGGCAGGTGGCCAAGCTGACATGGACAGGTTGTAACCGACACTAGGCATGTCAGAGGTGTCTTGCCCTGCCGGCCGTCTGCCAGGCACGGCGCCACAGGTGGCAGGTGGGCTTGGTCATATCAGGCGTGCGCCGTTACGGACGTAGCCATGCAGTTGCCGATGGTTAGTGGGCCACGTGGCAGCTGCAGGCGGTTGGTGGGCCACATGGTTGTGTCGGATGGCTCGAGGACGAAGAGATCCCAGGGCTAAAGCTGAGGGAACGCGAGGCTCAGGGCCGAGGGGACTCCAGGTCTGAGGCCGAGGGGACTCCAGGTCCGAGGCCGAGGGGACATGAGGCTCGAGGGGACCTCGAGGGTCGAAGCTGAGGGTTCCGTCAGTTGCTCTCCGTTAACCCTACCAAGGCTTGATCAGCCACATCAGATGCCCCCTCGCCCCTGAGACGATGCGGGCCCACCCCTGGAGGGTGAAAGGAGTGTAAGTTCCCCAGTGGTTGATCCCGTCATACTGCCAATTGCAAAAGGGCATGTGTCTTTGGGTACAGCGATGTCATAGTGCGGGTGACCTGGGCGCTGAAGCGTCACCGCCCCTGCTAACCATTAGATCCGCGGAGATCTTCCTCGAAGCGGGAGTGCCCTCTCGGAAGCCCCAAAAGAAATCGCCATCATTGCCATCATGGTGCTGGCACCAGCGATGCCTCGCTATTGGTCGAAGGCGGGGCACCTCATGTACCGGGCACCTGCCAAGGTGATCCCGCCTATAGCGGGAGTCCGCGTGGCTGGTTAGGTAAGGTGGGATGATTTGAAATTGATAAGTCAGGGGGAAAATCTCGAGTCTCGTCATTCTGCACTGCAATCATCTTCTTCCTCTAGCTTCTCTGGCTTCGTTTTTCTTCCGAGAACCCATTCTTGCCATTTTTGTTTCATGTTAGCTCTTTGGTCATTCCCAGCCTCCATTAAACTTCTCCAATGGCTTCTTCCCCGTCCTGGCCTACCTTCGCATCCTCCGAGGATCATGTTACCTCCTTGAGGCTTCGCGCCTCTCCATCTCCTGCCCCCTCATGGTCCTCCTCCTCCACCCCTTTTGAGGACCATATTCCTTTCTCCTAACGGCGAGTCACCAGCCGGGCTCCTGCCAGGAGTCGCCCGTTGGCCGCCGGCACCTCCTTGAGGGTGGGGGTGGAATCCCCGATAGGACCGCCTCCACGATAACGGGCCAAGACCTGGCGAATATTAGGGCCCGTTACCAAATCCCTAGAGATATTGGGCTCTTTCCTTCCGACCCCTGATGATAGGATAGTGTCCTTCTGACCCGGTAGGATCGCCAGCTATGAGGTCTCCCTTAGGATAGGTCTTCGCCTACCCTTCCATCCTTTCTTCCTCAACCTCCTCAACCGCTATTCCTTGACTCCCGCCCAGTTGGTTCCGAACTCCCTTCGGACCATCTGCGGCTTCATTGTACTCTACCACTTCCACGACATCGAGCCCATAATTTCTCTCTTCCGATGCTTCTACACCCTCCGGCAATAGTCAGGTTGGTGGCTGTTTCAGCCTCGGCCCGGCCAACCCCTAAAACTTGGCCTGCCCTCCTTCGTCAAGGGATGGAAATCCCGATTCTTTTTTGCCGACCTCGATGAGTGAAGCCGAGGTGGGGGGACCTAGACCTTAGGCCTAACAAGGACTCGTCGGTGTCCCGAGGGATAGGGAAGCACTGGGGAAACTGCTGACGGCCGAGGTCCCCAGGTGCAACCAACTCCTATCGGAGGACAATCTCCGACTCACAGATGTCACCTCTCGAGCAGTGAGCGGCAGCAGACCGACCCTTGGCCTGTTGCTGCTTTCTCTCTCTCTCTCTCTTTTTTTACTAACTCCGATGGTGACTTGCAGTGATGAAGATCCCCACTCATACCATCCGAAGGGCTGCGACCAAGAGGAAGAGGGCCCTCAAGAGTGCCGAGGGGCCGAGCAGGAGGCAGCAGGCCCTAGCCCTGAGCCAACATTTGGCACAGCCCTCCCCACCACAAGAGAGCAGAGAGTCGGCGGTCGGCTCTTCCGTCGACCTCACGGCCAACACCCCCACCAGAGGGAGCGAGGGGGTTGCAGCAGTAGAGCTTGCCGTCCCAGCTGTTGAGCCAGCCCGACCGATGGAGTCGAGCCTGTGCGAGGGCCCCTCGTTAGCGGCGGGACCGCCCACAGAGGAAACGCCAGCAGTTCCCAATCCGATGCCCAAGCCAGCCGAGGCTGCTGAGGGAGGCGAGGCAGGGGCAATCCCTTCCTGGCCCTCAACGATAATCACGAGCATAGGGCGGAGTGGCTGATCTCCCAAATCATCCTCCCGAGTTCCAGGAGGAGCTCAGCCAGTTGGGGGCCTCAGCCTTTTTCAGGGAGGCTTTCGTGGCTCTTGTCCGGGTAAGTATCCTACATGACTATAGAGTTTTCCCTTGCATCCCATTGGCTTTTGTACTAACTTACTTTTTGATGTAGTCGGCGAACTCCTTGGTGGCCACTCAGGAGGTCATCAACCAGGGGCAGATTGTCCTCTGCGAGGCTCGGCAGGAGGTTGCCGAGGCCCGAGCCTAGGCCGAGAGGTGGAAGAGGCTAGGGAGGCGGCCGAACGCTAGGCAGCAGTCGAGGCTGAGAGCGCTCGGGCGGCCTTGGACCAATTGGGGGAGGCCATGGGGCCGTGTCTACCTGAGACTTCCATATCAACACTCACCATTGAAATAAAGGTGACCAAGGAGAGGGCGAATAAGGCTGAAGAGGCGGCTAGAAGGTCAGATTCTCGTGCCGTGAAGGGGAGGCCAAGGTCCGTGAGGCAGAAGCCGCCACGGCTACTGCTGAGGAGAGGGCGGCCGCTACCGAGGAGAGGGCAACCGAGGCCGAGAGGAGGGCGGAAGAAGCTGTGGACAACTTCCGCTCCACCAGCTTCATGGACGAGCTAGCCGAAGCCTCCATGAACGTCTATCTCTAGGGGTTCCGAGATGGCCGAAAGAAGGTGGCCAGGGTCCTCGGTCTCCCTGGCGCCTTGGAAATATAGCCGAACGAGGTGTCCGAGGGGGCACCATCTGAAGATGAGCCCGACGCAACTGATCCCTGACTTGTATTTTATTTTTATTTTTTTATTGAAGTCCGACTTGGTCGGCATTTTGTAGACACTTATTGAATGAAAAATTCCTTTTGAAATCTGCTTTCATTAGCTAGTGTAGTAACTTCCCTCTTAGCTCGTCGCCGTCGGACCCTTAGGGGCTGCGTCGGCACTGGAAGGGGGGTGGCATGCCCGCCTACCATGAACGAATCCACGACTTAGTAGCTATTTAGGGCCAGACCCTAATGTGGGCGCCGAGGGTGGGCTCGAAGCTCCCCTTAGCAAACCCGAGGTCGATGTGTAGGTGCGAGCCTTGTGGGGAGCCTGCAGCACCGAGCCACCGTCGGAACTCCAGAGCGGGCCTCAGTCTTGCGGTGCCGATGTTGCATCGGGCTTGAAGTGCCGAGCTAGCCTCGGGCTTTTGAGTGCCGATGGTACATCGAGCTTGAAGTGTCAGCTGGCCTCAGGCTTTTGAGTGCCGATGGTACATCGGGCTTGAAGTGAAGAGCTGGCCTTGGGCTTTTGGGTGCCGATGGTACATCAGGCTTGAAGTGCCGAGCTGGCCTTGGGCTTTTGAGTGCCGATGGTACATCGGGCTTGAAGTACCGAGTTATCCTTGGGCTTTTGAGTGCCAATGGTACATCGGGCTTGAAGTGCCGAGCTGGCCTCGGGCTTTTGAGTGCCGATGGTACATCGGGCTTGAAGTGCCGAGCTGGCCTTAGGCTTTTGAGTGCCGATGGTACATCGAGCTTGAAGTACCAAGTTGGCCTCGAGATTTTGGGTGCCAATGGTACATCGAGCTTGAAGTGCCAAGCTGGCCTCGGGCTTTTGAGTGCCGATGGTACATCGGGCTTGAAGTGCTGAGCTAGCCTTGGGCTTTTGGATGTCGATGGTACATCTGGCTTGAAGTGCCGAGCTAGCCTTGTGCTTTTGAGTGTCATTGGTACATCGGGCTTGAAGTACCGAACTTGCCTCGGGCTTTTGAGTACTTATGGTATATCGAGCTTGAAGTGTCGAGCTTGCCTTGGGATTTTGAGCGCCGATGGTACATCAAGCTTGAAATGCCGAGCTAGCCTTGGGCTTTTGAGTGCCGATGGTACATTGGGCTTGAAGTGCCGAGCTGGCCTTGGGCTTTTGCTGAAAAGATGAGTTACTTAAACACACTTTTATTAATATGAAATATGGGACAGATGAGTCCAAAAGAATACAAATAATTTGTCCAAAGTATAACAGGGATACATTACTGGTAGTACCGTCGAAGGTTGTCAGAGTTCCAAGTCCGAGGGAACGTCTTCCCATCTAGTCCTTTGATTTGGTAGGCTCCATGATGGAGGGCTTCGATGACTCGATAGGGTCCTTCCCAATTCGGCAACAACTTGCCCCCTTCCATCGGCTTTGAGACTTCGGTCCGTATGAGGACTAGGTCTCCTGGCAAGAATGTTCTGGGATGGACACGAGCATTATAATACCTAGTGGTTCGCTGTCGGTAGGCAGCCATCCAGAGTCACGCTCGGTCACGTACCTCCTCCACAAGGTCGTGGTTGTCTCACAACTTGTTTGAGTTGTCCTCCTCATCGTAAGACTCTGCTCGGGGCTTGTGACGCCGATCTCCATAGGAATGATAGCCTCAGACCCGAAGACGAGGCTGAAGGGAGTCTCCCCCGTTGGAGCCCGCGGCATTGTGTGGTAGGCCCACAGTACATTCGGAAGTTCCTCCACCCATCTCCCTTTGAAGTCATCCAGTCACGCTCTGAGTCCTTGGAGGATAATGCAATTTGTTACCTCGGCCGCGCCATTGGTCTGAGGGTGTCCGATAGAGATGAACCACTAATAAATGCCTAGCTCGATGCAGAATCCTCTGAAGGGTGTATTGTCGAACTGCCGTTCATTGTCAGTGATGAGGGTCGCAGTATTCCAAACCGGCAGATTATAGACTTCTAGAAAAAGGATCTCACTTTGCTCTCGGTGATCTTAGCCAGTGCCTCGGCCTCGATCCATTTAGTAAAGTGGTCGACGGCTACCAGCAGAAACTTGCGCTGGCCAGAGGCTGGGGCAAACGGTCCCAGGATGTTCATCCCACACTAAGCAAAAGGCCAGGGGGCCACCAGGGGACTCAACTGAGAGGTTGGTTGCCGCTGGATGTTGGCATGTCGTTGGCAGCTATCACACATTCTAACTAGCTCGGCGATGTCCTCCTTCATCATCAACCAATAGTACCCTTGGTGCAGGGCCTTGTATGCTAGTGCTCTGCCCCCCAGATGACTCCCACAAATGCCCTTATGGATCTCTCGCAGGATGTAATATGCTTCCATGGGGCCAACGCACTTGAGGATCAGGTATGAGAAGGACCTTCGTTAGAGCCGCCTGTCTATCATCAAAAACTTAGGAGCTCGTTGCCTGAGCAGTCTGGCCTCAATCGGATCTTTAGGGAGGGCACCATCGGTAAGGTACCAGACGTAAGCGTCCATCCAAGAAGGTTCTAGTGCGACCGGTAGGGCCTCCTCTATGACTTCGATGCTTGGGACCTTCAGATGCTCCAGATACATTCTTCCTAAGGTTCCGTCGGCTGAGGCGGCCAAACGGGATAGTGCATCAGCTCTGGTGTTCTCTCCTCTAGGAATGTAATTGACACAGAAGTAAGCAAAATGAAAGGCCTGGGATTAGACCTTACTTAGATAATGGGACATGGTTGGATCTTGGGCCTCATTCTCCCTAGCTACTTGCCCAGAGATAAGCTGAGAGTCAGTGAAAGCCCTGAGACGCCGTGCCCCGAGCTCCTTGACCAACTTCATCCCTGCCAGCAGGGCTTCGTACTCTGCTTGGTTGTTGGTAGCGGGGAAAAAGAAACGGAGAGCATACTCCACCGCCTCTCCCTCATGGCTCGCAAGAATGAGCCCGGCTCTGCTCTCCTATGAGTTAGATGCGCCATCTACATGGAGGATCCAGTCTTCTCCTGCCTTTGCTGCCATGGGAGACTCCAAGTAGGGTTCCCTCGAGCGCTCCTCGGCCCAAGTACACTCGACTAGGAAATTGGCTAACACTTGGGACTTCATTGCAGACCTCGGCCGGATGGATAAGTCAAACTCCCCAAGCTTGATGGCCCACTTCGCGAGTTGGCCGGAGGTGTCAGAATAGGACAAGATCGTCCAGAGGGGCTGGTCCGTGAGCACCACAATGGGATGGGTTTGGAAGTAGGGTTTGAAGCACTGAGCGGAGACGATCATGGCAAAGATGATCTTCTCGGTCTTGGAGTACCTGATCTCTGCATCATGAAGCACCTTGCTGGTATAGTAAACTAGCCTTTGCGTCCCATCGGCATCCATGCATACAAGCACGAAGTTGACGGTTTTGGGGGAGGCTGCAAGGTAGAGAAAGAGCTCCCCCCACTCATCGGCTTGGACAACAGCGGTAGAGTGGATAAAAATTCCAATAACTTCTCAAAGGTTTTCTGATACTCCTTCGTCTACTCGAAGCCGTTGACCTTGTGCAGCGCCTTAAAAAAAGGCAGACACCTCTCCGCTGACTTGGATAAGAACCGGCTCAGGGTTGCCACCCTCTCAGTCAAGCGCTACACCTTCTTCTTGCTAGTCGGGGGCCTCATGTCAAGGATAGTTTGGATTTTATCAGGGTTTGCCTCGATCTCCCGCTGCATCACCATGAAGCCCAAGAACTTGCCTGTTGTTACCCCGAAAGCACACTTGCGGGGATTTAGCCTCATCTGGAACCGGCAGAGATTGCCGAAGGTCTCCGCAAGGTTGGCGATATGGTCAGTGGTGTGGATACTCTTGGTTAGCATGTCATCCATGTATACCTCCATATTGCACCCGATCTGGTCCTCAAGACCTTATTCATTAGCCTTTGATAGGTAGCACCAGCATTCTTTAACCCGAATGGCATTACCTTGTAACATTATATGCCCTTCTCGGTCATAAATGAGGTAGCCTCCTCGTCCGCCGGGTCCATCTTGATCTGGTTGTAGCCTGAGAAGGCATCCATGAAGCGAGGGTCTTGTGACCGGATGTGGCATCCACCAACTGGTCAATCCGAGATGGAGGAAAGTTGTCCTTAGGGCATGCCTTGTTGAGATCAGTGAAGTCCATGCACATCCTTCAGCTCTCGCTAGCCTTACAGACCATCACAATGTTGGCTAGCCAGTCGGGATAGTGGACCTCTCGGATGTGGCCAACAGCCACCAGCTTGCGAACCTCCTCGTCAATGGCCTTCTGTCGTTCTGGAGCGAAACTCCTCTTTTTCTACTGGATGGATCAGCATTCTGGTTTGACGTTAAGCTGATGGGTGATTACCTCTTTAGGTATACATGGCATGTTAGACGCCGACCATGCAAAGACGTCGGAGTTGGCACGCAGGAAGGCCAGAAGCTGCCCGCGTGCCTCCTCTAGGAGTAGTGCCCCAATCTGGACCGTCCTTGTCAGGTCCTCCCCCAGTGGGAAGGTCAGCAGGCGCTCGGCTGGCTTCCCCCTCCTCTCCAACTCTCGAAAGTCGAGTGATTCTGGTGCTGGCGCAGACACCACCCCTGCGGGCTGGGGGCCATATAGTAGCAAAGTGGCAGTGGGTTCTGCTCCCCCCGCATCTCGCCGACTCCTTTGTTAGTGGAAAACCTCACGAGCAGTCTCTTGGTGGAGATGACTGCATCCAAAGGTTCAGACTGGGTCTTCTGAGGATGGCGTTGTAGGCCAAGGGAACCTGGACAACCAGAAAATTCATGAGAACCGTGCTCTGATACGGTGAGGTCCTGGCTGTGACAGGAAGGGTGATCTCGCCTTCAACCCTTACAAAATCTCCAGTAAAACCCATCAAGGGTGTGGTGACTGGCCGAAGTGAGGCAGGAGACAGGTTCATTCGAACAAATTCATCGTAACTCAAAATATCAACTGAGCTTCCACTATCAACTAAAATTCTTTTTATAGGGTGCTTTGCTATCGTCATAGACACGACGACGCTGTCATCATTCTTGTTAACTATCCCCTCTAGGTCCCCTTGGAAAAAGGGGATTATAGAATCTAGCCCCACATCCCCCGTGGTCTCTTGGAGGCACCGCCTGCCTCCCAGGAGATCATGGCCACTATCTTCTCGATTGGGGCATTATCGATGCTGACCTTAGGAGGTGGACGTACTAACGGGCCGAGCGCACCCGGGTTACCCCTCTGAACGAACTTTCCTAGGTGGCCACACTGGATAAGATCCTCAATCGTCTTCTTCAGCTGGCGGCAGTCTTCAGTGTCATGGCCATGGTCTCGATGGAAGTGACAGTACAGATTTTTATTGAGAGGAATCTTGGGGTTCAATGGAGGAGGGTGCTGGAGATACGGCTCGCCCTCGATCTCCATCAGGATATGAGATATCGGGGCAAGCAGGGGAGTGAACGGACCCTTCATAGGAGTGAGTGCTTGCGGACGGTTGTTTGGTCAGCGGGGAGGCTCGGGCCTCCTAGGCCAAGCCTCAACAGGCTTGAGATGGGCTTGCTTCTTGGTGGAACTCCCATCCGTCTCACGCCGAGAGGAGTCGGCCTCATCAATGCGGATGTATTTCTGTGTCTGGCTCAACAATTTGGCGTAGGAGCCGAACGGCTTCTTGTCGAGGAAGTAGGCAAAACGGAAGGGGCGGAGCCCCCGCTTCAAGGCCAAAGTGGCCACATAGTCCTCGAGGTTGTAGACCTCGAGGGCGACTTCTTTGAATCGGGTGACGAAGTCTCGCAGGTACTCACCGCTCTTCTGCTAGATGGGAAATAGACTATCTGCCACTCGGGGGATCTTTCGGTAGGCGTCGAAGTGAGCCAAAAAGGCTCTCTCTAGCTGCTGAAAGGAGTTGATACTCCGCGGTTGCAAACGAGAGTACCAAGTTCGGGCAGCCTTCCTCAGGGTGGTGGGGAAGGCGATGCAAAGCAAGGAGTCAGCTGCCCCCTAGACCTGCATGAGGACCTTGTAGCTTTTCAGATGATCCAAGGGATCGGTGGTCCTATCGTACGGGTCCAGTTGAGGGAGGCAGAACAGGGTTGAAATCGGCTCCTCCATTATGTGGTAGAATAGCGGTAGATGGCTGTCGTAATCCACCTCCGGCAGGTTGGTGATCCTGCAGCTGAGCTCCTCCAGCCGCTGGTTGTATTCATCCAGCTGGCACTAAGCTCGGCGAGCTATCCGACCATCAAAGGACCCCTTCCTTGAAGATTTAGAGGACAGAGAGGGGTGGCGACGATGCAGATGGGTGCGCTCTGCCTTCCTCCCACGCTGCCGCTTAGGGGAAGCATTGGCGTAGCGAGAAGGGGACCGGGACCTTCTAGAGGCTTCCTAGCGATGATGTCGGGGTGAAGCACGGTGGTGTTGGACCTTCTGGAGGGGAGATCTCCCTTGGAAAGAATACTGGCTGGGTTGAACCACCCTCGGAACCGATGAGGGTGGCTCTGGCTATTGCTGCGTGGTGGCCAGTTGCTGCTATAGAACCTGGACCACCACCACCAGCGACTGGACTTTCATGGTGAGGGCGGCGATCCGATCATCTTGCTGCTGCGACGGTGGTGGCAATGGCACAGTGGGGACGCTAGACTGGGGAACAAGAGGGGCCTTAGGCGGGTCAACCTCCTGGCGATACCCCCTGGCATGGCTGATGGAAACCTCCTGTACGTATGTCACCACCGTCTTCTTGAATACTCAGGGGAGGAGAATCTGCAGCTGACTGGTTCGAGCTTTCTTCTTTGTCAACCTCCCCCTACTTGGCGCGCCAATCTGTTGCCGCCAAGTCGCATTCCTCCAACGCCAGAAAACGAAGATCCTCCTCCTCGAAGAAGCTCCTACAAAGAAGTCCCCAGAGACCAGTTGCACCGGCGGGGACCCTCCGATGCTCAAGTAAGAGACTTGGAAACAGTAGGAAAAAGAGCTAACAGAAAGTTAAGAAGCTTGAGTTCAGATCCCTCCCTCATTGTGAGTGTGGGCTTTTATACCTGTTCGACGGTCCCCTTTTCCTTTCTAGAAGATGGCTAATCCTAGTGTATCATTGTCCGATAGTGGGCAGGTAGCCAAGCTGACATGGACAGGTCGTAACCGATACTGGGCATATCAGAAGTGTCTTGCCCTATCGGCCGCCTGCCAGGCGCAGCACCACAGGTGGCAGGTGGGCATGGTCATGTCAGGCGTATGCCATTATGGACGATGGCCATGCGCAGTTGTAGATGATTAGTGGGCCACATGGCAGCTGCAGACAGTTGGTGGGCCACGTGGTTGTGTCGGACGGCTCGAGGACGAAGAGACCCCAGGGTTGAAGCTGAGGGAACGTGAGGCTCGGGGCTGAGAGGACTCCAGGTCCGAGGCCGAGGGGATATGAGGTCCGAGGGGACCTCGGGGGCCGAAACTAAGGGTTCCATCAGTTGCTCTCCGTTAACCCTACCAAGGCTTGATCAGCCACATCACTCATAATCTTTGGAAGGTCATTCTTCTACTTCAGCTGCTGTATGGGAGCACATAGGACAAGGGAGAGTTCACCAATGTTGGATCCATACGCTAAGTGTGATATCTAATCTATCGGTTTGTGACTTTGCATGATTGCTCTATCAACATATCAACAATCCTGTGTATATATATATATATATATATATATATATTACAAGTCCACAATATTGGAGCAAGCTTGATGTACAATATTTGTTAGGGCAATCTTATGCTTTGACAAGAAACATTTTATCATCCATGCATTCTAAATTTTATAACACTGGTGTAATGAAATCTATTTGGGACATAGCAGAGTATTTATCGATTAAAATTCATGATAAATATAATTTTGGGTTAGTGAAAATAGTCCAAGTAATCTTAGCATAAAAAATTGTGAAATAAATGAAATTAAATGTGAGAGCCCTTGTTGGTATGTATTTAATCTTATCTTGGTTATGCACTGGTTAAATTTTGGATATTTATATCGGATTAGGAAACCCAAATAATTCCTTTCAATTCGTTTTTTGGAGTGAGATCCTAGGTTGCAATAAATAGTGTTAAAGTGGATCAAGCCAATGGCTTATGTGGACTTGGAGTCATTGCAGATGGACATTTTAGGGTTGATCATGGGTCAATTGTGGTATTTGTGATTGTGATTGAATTTAATTGGTTTTGAATTTAGATTTAAATCCTTGAGGAAAGTATGTAAGAGCATATGCTGCCATGAATTTAGTCCTACATCGACTATGTATTAGATAGATCTTGGATACTTATACAAGATCAAGAAGCCTAAAAAGAATAATTCTTTTTGGCTAGATTTTTTGTTTGGATAAGTTCTAGGGTCATTATATTAAACTTCCTATTTGTATGATAAAGCTCACCTCTTAACCAATGATGGAAATTTTGGTTAATAGAGACTGACAAATGCAATTACATTTGACATGCTCTGACTTACATTTGATATGCTCTGACAATCATTACAATTTTGAGTTTTGTTCGTGCAAACAAATATGTTTTAAATGGCAGGTTGCTGAAGGAACACTAGAGAATGCTGCCAACAAGCAAAGGCAACTCAACAATGAAGCAGTTATGATCCCAGCAAAGTGTCCACTTCCAGCAGAAGCTTCAGAACCAAACTCAAATCATCCTGCAGTTCAACCACAGAATGGTTCTGCTGCAATTGAAGGTGAGATTGCCTTCAAGTTTTCAGCTTTTACTAATTTCCAACAGATAAAGGCTTCTATCCCTTCCACCTTAGCTGCAGAAGAAGCTAAGAGTGCTGATCTTGTTCGATCAGCAGATTTAACTGTTTCCTTTTCTGAAGGCCAACGTAAGAGGATGAGACTCGGGGAGCCCATGCCTACTTATAATCCTAGTACTGTAGCAACATTTGTACCTAATCAAGAAATGGCTTTTCCAGCACAACACCAGTCCCAGCCAGTTCTAGTGCAGCAAGCTCCTCCTATACAGAACCAAGCTCTGGCAACCCATCCTCAACATGATATCTTCAAAGTTCCAACCATGCAGCGCCTGGAACCATCTGGAGGAGCGATGATAGGACTGCTCAACTCCAACAATGCCCCACCTCCAACAGAGCTGCTTCTGCCTCAGATGACAAACATGATAGGGACTGAGCCTTTCATACCACAGGAGCAGCTGCAATATGTAGCTTTTCAACAGAAGCAGCAATATGGAGCTTTTCAAGAGCTGCCATCGCCAACCCCACAACCGGCAATGCTTATGAACCAGCCATTTCCAATGAATCGAGAGCCAATTGTCCAAGCTATGCCAATAAATCGACAGCCAGCACAGTTCATCATTCCTAAGCCGCTCGCGCCTAGTTATCGGCCCCTGCTGCCAGACAGCACGACATTTAAGCATCCTCAGAACTAGTAACATGATGATGTTTCCGTTTGCTAGCTTACAGACATTGTGGTTTTCTTTGGTAAACTTATTATGACTCTTATTACAACTGGGAACTTTGAATGTTGGATCTTTTTATAAAGTTGGGCTGTAAAAAGATGATGGATGAAATGTTGTTCTGGCAATTAATTCATGCAGGTATAATGCTAGATGGTATGTGACAAATAGTAATTGGTGCTTTCCTGATACTGAATCAGAATTCAGGGTGCATGATATTACTATTTTTAAGTGCTGGGCTATAACAGGCCTTATGAGCTGATCGTTGGTACATCCTCAATCAGAGTGCTGGTACTGAAAGTCGGAATTCCAGGATTGTACTCACAGGATATTGATGCTAGAAATCGTGTGGGTTACATTTTGTTCTGGAATAAATTTTGGAAAGAATATCTCTTATATTCTTGGAAGGATATACCTATTTTATGGAGAGAAGTTCTTGGTATTTGGTTGGTTGGTCGTTGGGAAGGACAATTTCCACTTTCTTTTTGTCTATGAAGAATGGATATGCCTGAATGAGATAAATTTCTCCTGTTTTTTGGTATAGTTCTGTTCCTTACAGTAGATGCCTTTATTTTGATGCCTTTTTTGTATCTAGAAAATAGAAGGATATCCCCGCTTATTCTGCAGCTAATCGGGGCTGTTGAGAATATGATGCTAGCTATTGCTATTGAATAAATTGTGCATGCCAAGTCTTAGCATGACACTTTGTTTACTGTGGTGGTATCAGACTGGAATATCACTAACATGATACCAAGTAATGGCTGCCCATTTTATGGATCTTCTGTGGAATCTGTAAGCCGTATGTTTTTTAGATGCCTATAATTAGAGTTTGGCTTCTAATTAAAGATCTATTATCTCCTAAAAGATGGCCAACCAATATCTAAGGCCTATGGCTAAACCTGAGAAAAGATATATCAAAGCTAAACTGAGGAAAACTTGGAATCAATTATCAGGTGCGATTTGCCACCAGATCTGGTTGGAGAGGAATGCAAAAATCTTTCTAAAAAAAAATTGTTCCAATAGTTTAATTCTTCAAAAGGCCCTACATCTATTCCAATCTTGATCTCACCTTTGCTCATCAATGGTAGCCTCCCACTATCTCTTATTATAGCTTCTTTCCTTGATCATTCCTTGATTGTAGCCCTATATTCTTTGTCACCTTATCTCTTCTCATATTCCCCCTCCACTACCGTACTCATTATAATCTTCTTTCTTTTACTCTTTATATACATGTATATATTTAATTTTATAAATAAACTAATGTAAAAGTGCATAACTTTTTCATTTTCTGATCAAAAAGATACCAAGTATATTTGGTTCAACATGACAGGTCATTAAAAGAATTATTCTTATTTCATAGAGAATAATCAATGAAGCTACTTATGAAAAAATATTTTTTCTACTAAAATCTTGAAAGCAACTACCATATAAAGGAGGTGTGACTTGCTTTGGTCTAAATTGACCACCCCAATCTTCTTGTTGATTTAGTTTGACTGTTGTTTTCTTGACTTTGGTTTGGTTGGATTTGGGTTCAAAAATCTCAATTGGAGTCTAAGTTATATTTGGTCAGTGTTGATCTTCAACCAAATAAGAACCCCACCAAGTCCTATCCAATCTTAACCAACCAATTAAATAATAGAATTTAATATTTATCTATTTATATTCTATACATACATATATATTAAGCATATCTTTACTTCTATTGAGTTGTAGAGCTATTTGTATATCTAATTTAGATCTCAAAACTAATACAACAAGATATCATGTAAATAGAACTGTTTACACCTTTTTCAGTCAATCATAACATTTTTATGCGAAGGAAGCTTAAGATGAAGGATTTGTAACAAGTTAGGTCTAAGAGATCTAAAATTCAGGATGCATATTAACTTTTATGCAACCCAACTCAATATGTCTATAGTTGCATATATCTAAAATTTTACCCCTTTGCGCTGGTAGAGTTTTAATTGTTGCCTAAAAGGATTTATTTGAAACCTAATACCAAATACAACTTGTTTCTAATGACTAAAACTATCTAACCTTGTCCCCATTTAATCTTTGCAAATCATCCTAAATGAATTCCTCTGTAATTCCTTGATCCAATATGGTGAAAGAAAGTTTATAGAAAAATAAAAGTCGTAAATATAGTGATAGCAACCACTCAATTATCTTTCATTAATGATACATCAAATGGAGTTATAAAACTTCCATTTATATTAGTGAGGCTTGTCTTTTCACAATGCAAGTTATATTTTTCTTCTAATTTGGATAGGTTATATCTTTCCCAAAATAAACATATCTAAAGAACAAAAATATGGAAAAGGTAAAATTTTAAGAAGATCAATCTTAACTTTTATATTGATTTTCTTAATTGCCATTTTATTCAATTCTATCTGGTTTGCGAGATACACTCAGTTAAAGTCTTTCTCAAAAAAAGTTTTCAATTTCATGAGACTGTTTTGGAGTTTAAATGATAAAATTTGACCCTGATTGTTTCATGCATCATACCTTTATGGGGTGGCACTATGAGCAAGAAAAATTACTTAATCTTTTTTTATTAAAAAAGAGCATCTTAATTGAATGTTGTTAAGCTAAGTTATAATTTCTAAAAGTTTAATGCACCATTCAATTCAATATTTCAAAATTCAAAATTCAAGTGGCATCTATAATGCTTAGGAAATCGGATGATATCATACTTATCTTCCTTATCCGAATATATATTCAAAACTTCAAATTTAAAATTTTAAAATTTGAAATTTGAAATTCAAAATTCAAATGGTGCTTTGAATGATTAGGAAACCAGCCGAGACCTCATCTTATCTTTCTTATCTAAACATGCATTTAAATTTAAAATTTGAAGTTCAAAATTCATAATTCAAAGTTTAAATGGTGCCTTAAATGATTAGGATACCAACTGATATCTTAATCTATCTTCCTTATTGAATATGCATTTAAAATTCAAATGGAACTTTAATGATATCTCTTTCTATTAAGGAAGTACAAATAAGACGAATCTCTCATGCACCTTCCCTTTTCTAAACATCTCTTGAATTTCAAATCCAATATTCAAAATTCACGGCTAATTTAGCTCTCCTTCCATTGATTTGGACGAAATTGGAATGGAATCAAGTCTATCAAATGCCTTAATCACTACCTCAGAGGTCTATATAAACCCCAAAGTGAAGTCCAAGAAAAAGATAAAGAGAAAAACATTGCCCTAAAGCCCAATCTTGATGTCTAGCAATCTCTCAGCTTAATCTGTAGTTGTCATCCACCTCTCTTGAGACCCTTCCACTACTTTCATAATAAGTTCTACTTCCCCCATCATCAACATCAAGCACCTTTGGTCCTTCATCCTTGAAGATGTCAATCCTGCCATAGCCACTACTTGTGGAAGCTCTAACTCAATAATCAATGTTAGTTTGAGTTCTTCAAATTGCTTGGCAAAGGAATGCTCCCCAACCTTTCATGTTATCATGGAGACCACTTTTGCGACCAAGATCATTGAGAAGAAAAATGAGGTGTCTGAAAGAGCCATCATCCTCACTACCTGATGGTCCAGATCCAATCCTTCTTTTTTATTTTTCATCTCTTTGAACTGGTTGTTTTAAGGAGTGGATTGGATCTACAAACTTATTTTCATTTGATAAACATTTTGATTCATTTGATAAAAAAGAAGAAGAGAAGAAGAAAAAAGAAAAAAAAAGAAAAGATAAAAAAACAAAGAAAGAAGAAAAATCTTCAGTGCATCGAAAGGGATACTTTGGTTCTTCCATTGACTCAAGTTTGGAAGCAGCCCAATAGCCTACAGTGAGCCTATCAACCATTAACTTACACTATAAAGCCAGCATCTGCCATAGTCTCAAATAGAGTATTGCTCTAGTGTCGAGCCCAAGCACAAATTTAGAAAGGGCCCAAGTTTAGAAGGAATCCGAGCTCAAATCCAAGTTTAGAAGTAGCCCCATATTAGGTCAAAGGGGATTCCTACTCTCAAATCAGCTCAAAGGAGAATTTTACTCTCAAACCAAGTTAAAGGAGAGCTTTGTTTATAGAATTGTGCTAGAGCTAGCTCAAAGGGATGCCTTACTCCGAGATCAACTTAAAGGGGAGCTTAGCTCTCAAGTTAAGTCAAAGGGGAGCCTTGTTCTCATAATTGAGCTCGAACCTATTCAAAAAGGAGCCCTACTCCTAGATTAGCTCAAAAGGTTGTTCTGCTCTTAGAAGCAACCTTGAGCCAGCTCTATAGGGAGCCCTACTCCCAAATTGAGTCAAAGGGGAACCTTGCTTCTAAAATCAAGCCTGAGTTAGCTCAAAGAGAGTTATACTCTTAGATCAAGTAAAAGAAGAGCCTTACTCCTATACCAATTCATAGGAAAGCTTTACTCCTAAATCAAGTTAAAGGGAATCTTATGCTTAGGTGAAGCATCAAAGGAGAGTCTTACTTCTAAGTCAAACTCAAATGAAGTTCTATTCTCAAGTCAAACTCAAAGGGAGTTTATTCTCAAATTAAACTTAAATGGAGTCCTACTCCTAGATCAGCCTAAAAAGGGAGTCATATTCTCATATCAACTTTAAAGGGAGTCTTACTCATAGATTAACATCAAAGGGAGTCTTACTCTATCGGACCTTAAAAGAGATTCCTATTCTTGGATCAACCTTAAAGAAAAATCCTACTTTTGAGTTAAACTTCAAAGAAGAGCTCTACTCCTATATCAAGCCAAAAGGGGAGTCATACTCTTAAGTCAAGCTAACTCAAAAGAGAGTATTATTCCTAATTAAAGCCTAACTTGAACTAAAAAGGAACCCTATTTAACTCAAAAAGAAGCCTTGCTTCTAAATTGAGTCTTGCTCGACTTAAAAAGAAGCTTTGCTCCTAAATTGAGTCTAACTTAAGCTAAAAAGGAGCCTCGCATCTAATTTGAACCTTACTCAAACAAAAAAGGACACCTAGTATTCCTAATTTGAGCCTTGCTCGAGCTAAAAAGGAGTCTTTCTTCTAATTCGAGCCCCACTCAACTTAAAGAGGAGCCTGCTAGATCAAAATTGGAGCTTCGCTTCATCAAAACTTTTGAAATCCTACTCTATCAAAGTTTTGGAGCCTTGCTATACTGAAACTCTTGAAGCTTTGCTCCATTAAAGATTAGAGCCTTGCCATCAAAGTCTTGGAGCTCTGCATATCAAACTAGGAGCCCCACTCCATAAAAGTCCTAGAGGCCCGCCCCATCAAAACTTTAAAGCCCTGCTTTATTAAAGACTAAAGCCATGCTCTATTAAAGTCCTAGAGCCTTATTTCATCAAAAGAGGTCCCCCACTCCATTAAAGTCCTAAAGTCCTACTCCTTTAAAACTCTAGAACATTATTCCATCAAAGATTTGGAGCCCTGCTCTATTAAAATTTTGAAGCCCTATTCTACTAAGAACTTAGAATCTTACTCTTCTACATATTTGAGACTAATACTCAAAAAGAAGGGGGGAGGATAGACACGGAGGCAAAAAAAGAGGATATGAAGGATGATAAATATATGATATTAAATCATAATAATGTCATTTCATATTTTAAAATCTAAAATAAATAAAAAATAATAAAATTCTCTAAATACAAGGCTAACAAGGATTGTGATCTTTTAATCAAAAGTTTCCTAATATCTAATGGAGGAGTATTAACAGTGAAGGCTTGCATCCATTGAAAATTTGAACCCATATATCCTAAAAAGAAGTCACCATCAAGAAGGCGCAAAATATCAATAAAAAAACTATTACATCTTATATCATCCACATCGAAGTAAAAGATGGTAAGGGGTTGATAGGTTCTACCATACCCTTTCAGTCTATTGCAAACCTATTGTAGGCACAACCTATAACCTAGCTTCCTGACCACAAGATATCTCACTCACATTGATCCAACTGACCCATGTCCTAAATCATAAACCTAGATAATAGACTCCATGCCTAAATATTGGCTTTAAACTAATAAACTTATTATATTAAATTAAATTTAGTATTATTTGTGTAAGTAGATAGTTACTGAAGCTCAGAAGGAGTAAGTGTAGGTATGTGCTTATGTTGTCATGGTTATATATTTTTGATGTACATGCTCTATTAATTTATGAAATCATGCATCAAAATAATCATTGTAAAAAAAATTATTTACATATATTACAAATTTATGCTATGTGTGCACACATATTTTGGATATCATATGATTTAATATATAGACTGTTATGCTATAAAACATTAGATCATCTACCCATGTACTCATAAAATAAAGTTTAAATTCATAAATAGGTTAAATCTGTAATGGAATAGATAATATTAGATACTGGACAAATCATTTGAGGTAGTTATTCTCCATGGGTAGACCATATTATCACCACAAGTTGAAGCATGGCTAGTATTCTTTACTCTCATAGGTAGACCTATTTGCTCTAATAGGTTGAAGGATGATTAATGTTGACCCTAAATTGATTTTGATGATTACAAAATAATTAAGAAAGACTAATTCTATTTATTGTACAAACCAAGCTTAATGCAGGAAAGTACAGGTGCCTTACAAATGAGCCTTATCAAGCAAAATTTTATGGAAGTTTACCCCAACCATTTTTGTGCTTATTATTTGTTACCTGGAAGCTAGTTTCACTTGTCTTAAAGCTAGTTAATTGATCCATTCTTCCTTGGCCATTTGCATGCTTATATGAGCTAGCTAGTTAGCTAGCTTATCCTTCCTTTTAGCTACCTGGAATTGTATCTTAGCTAACTACTTCTCCCTGTTTCCTATGCTAGCCGAACCATGCCCACTTCTAGCTAGCTGGATAGCTAGCTTGGCCTTCTTCTCAGCTACCTGAATTGCTTCCTTAGTTAAGTATTTTTTTCCTGTTACTATGCTGACCGAATGCATGTTGGATTTGGTTAGCTGACTAGCTAACTTGTCCTCCCTCTTAGCTAGCTGGTTTCATCCTTTAGTTAACTATTTTTCTTATTACTAGGATTGGCCGAATGGTGCTTATTTTTAGCTAACTGGTGAGCTAGCTGGGTGTTTCTTTAGCTAGCTAGAATGCCCTGTTAGTTAACTGCTTTGCGTTGAGAGCTAACTAGTCTTCTTTGTTAGCTAACTATTTTTTGCAGGTTCCTCTCCAAGCCATGTGCATGCCAATTTTAGTTAGCTGGGGAGCTAACTACCTCTTCCCCAAGCCTTGTGGATTCATGCCCCAGTTAGCTGAAGAGCTAACTATCCTTTCTCCTTCGGCGTGTGGATGAGTTTTTTAGCTAGCTAAGGAGCTAGCTACCTCTCACTTGGGCGCATGATTGCTTGCTTGAGTTAGCTAATGAGTTAGCTACACTTGGGCGGTGGATTCCTCTTACCATGAAAATTTAATTTAGTTAGCTAAGAAGCTAACTACCTCTTTCTTATTGGGCGTATGGATGCATGACTCTTTGTGTTAGTTAGCTAAAGATCTAACTATTCCTCTCTTGATGGCAGAATTTTTCTCCAAGCCGTGAGGTTCCCATTTCTAGTTAGCTAAAGAGCTAACTACTTTTTGTGGCTCTTGTCTTCATGAACGTTGGGATGAATGCTTAGTTAGCTAAAGAGATAACTACTTTTTGGATCTCCTCTCACCTAGCCGCATGACCCTTTGGTTTAGTTAGCTAAGGAGCTAACTACTTTTCCTGGGATGAAACTCCAAGCCATGTGGACTTGTGCCTTAGTTAGCTCAAGAGCTAACTACTTTATTTTTTATGGCTGAACCTTTCTCTCATGCCATGGAGCTTTCAAATTTAGCTAACTGGGATATCCTTTTAGTTAGCTAATGGGATCTCACTCTTCTTCATAGCCGAGCGTCTTCAAGCCTCAGCTAATTGGAATTAATTTCAGTCAGCTACCTCCTTGCAGCTTGGGTATGCTCTCTCCTCTCTCTCTCTCTTTTCTTTAATTAATTTCTATTTTTAGTATACTAATTTTGATCTTTTGGATTATGGCAGAGATCTTCCTTCCTCAAATGGATTCAGTGCATTCAATGCTCAAGGAAAATAATCTCAACGGTTATATTTTCTTCCTTTTTACTTTTCATTTATTTTAAATGTGTCTAACAGATATTTTTGATGTTGGAATGCTTTAAATAGCTAAGATTAGAAGAACAAAATGATGAAAATCTGAAAGAGAAAAAGAAGAGAAAGAAATCCAAAAAAAAAGCGTTTATTGCATATTTTTTGGAGTGTTGGAAAGCAAGTTCGTGTGCATTGAAGTTGACAATCTTAAAGATCATTCATTTCTCAAGTCGTCCAGATCCATTAAAGCCCTCAAGCATTCAAAGCTTTAGCTACATCGGAGCTCTTCATTTATTGCTGAAGATTTGCTACAAAACTTGTAAAGTATTTTCTTTGAATATTTGCTCATTGTAGGAGCTATTTATTCTTATATATTCTGAACATTCTTGTAAAAGGGTTAGAGTTAACCCTTGATTATGGTTGGCTTCCTTGTACCGTTAAACAAGAGGACTAGCCGGGTAAGGCTAGGGGTTGGCTTTCTTGTGCCGTTAAACAAGAGGACTAGCCGGGTAAGGCTAGGTTTGGTTGCCTTGTGCCGTATAAACAAGAGGGCTAGTCGGGGAAGGCTAGAGATTGTAATCGTTGTGATACAATTGGAGTAAAATTCCCAAAAGGTTTTTGGGGAGTGAACGTAGTGCTGAGTTTGGCACCGAACCACTATAAACTCTTTTGTGTTTGTGGTTGCTTAATTTTCTGTGATATTGTTCTATGTACTTCACTACACCGCTGCCAATTAAATTTTAATTAGTGTTAAAGCACATATCTGTGCTAGTAATTAATTTTTTAATTATCCAATTCACCCTCCTCTTGGGTTGCTACATCCGAGTAACAAGTGGTATCAAAGCAGCGTGCTCTTGATTTCTATAACTTTAATTAGCTTGGAGCCAAAGATCAGTAGTAATCCAAATGGGATCTATGTTGACTGAAGGACAATCAACTAATAGACCACCTTTGTTCAATGAACAAATTACACATATTGGAAAGCACGAATGAAAATCTTCATTCAAGCACTTGATTATGATTTATGGGAATCATAATTAATGGACCACACACACTTACCATTAAGATTGATAATCTTGATATCCTAAAACCTGAATCTGAATGGGATGAGTAAGATAAGAAACTAGCTCAATTAAATGCAAAAGCTATGAATGTTCTTTATTGTTCTCTTGATGCAAATGAGTTTAATCGTATATCTACTTGCATGTCTATTAAAGAAATTTGGGATAGACTTGAAGTCATCCATGAGGGTACTAATCAAGTCAAGGAATCCAAAATAAATATGCTTGTTCATAAGTATGAATTATTTAAGATGGATTCAGCTGAAAATATCACTGATATATTTACAAGATTTACTGATATTATTAATGGACTGAAAAGTCTTGGAAAATTTTATGCTAACAGTGATCTTGTTAGAAAAATTTTAAGATCATTGCTTAGGTCATGGAAAGCCAAGGTTACTGCAATTCAAGAAGCAAAAGACCTCAACACTTTATCACTTGAAGAGTTAGTTGGTTCTTTGATGACTCATGAGCTTCAGCAACGACAACATATTGATGAAGATGAATCAAAGAAGAAAAGAACTATGGCATTAAAGAGTGCAACTCAAGATGATGAAAGTGAGGAAACCACTAGTGACAGTGAGAAAGATGATGAAATGGCACTTATCTCTAGAAAATTCAAGAAGTTTATGAAAAGAAAGAAGTTTGGAAAAAAAAACAATTTACCAAAGGGGATTACAACAAAGAAAAGGAAAAGAGTGAACCTCCTACATGCTATGAGTGCAAAAAGCCTGGACATATCAGACCAGAATGTCCACTATTAAAGAAAGGATCCAAAAGAGTTAAGAAGAAAGCAATGATGGCTACATGGAGCGACAGTGAAGTTACAAGTTTAGAGGATGAAGAGAAAACTAAAGTGGCTAATGTATGCTTTATGACTGATAATAATGAGGTAAGTTCTAGCTTTCTAGATGACTTTACTTCTGACGAATTACATGGTGTATTTTATGAACTTGTTGATGATTTTGCAAACTTAAGTTCAAAGAATAAAGATTTAAAAAATAAAATTAAAAATCTTATTCTTGAAAAAGAAAGAATTTCAAAAGATAATGAATTGTTACTAAAGGAAAACTAAGATTTAAAAAATGAAGTAAATAGGTTAAAACCAATTATTGATAGATTTACATTAAGTTCAAAAAATTTAGAAATGATATTAAATAGTCAAAGGGCTGTCTACAATAGAGCTGGTCTTGGATATAATCCTTTTGAAAGATAAAAATTTTTGAAAAATATTTATGTGCATGCTGATCATTCTATCAAAATTACATGTTTCAAATGTAAAACATTAGGACATAAAGCTTATACTTGTCACACACAATGTGAGAAAAATATGGGTTCCAAAAGGAACTATCTTGACTAACCCTAAAGGATCCAAGAAAGTTAGGGTACCTAAGAGCAAAATTTAAAATTATGTATGCAGGTGTGTCTTGCTACCCAAGCAACTAAAAGACAATGGTACTTGAATAGTGGATGCTCAAGACACATGATAGGTGATGAATCGCAATTCATCACTTTGAGGCAAAAGATGGAGGTGTTGTTACTTTCGGTGATAATGGCCAAGAAAAAATAATTAGCATTGGAAAAATAGGTATCATACCTCATGCTTATATTGATAATGTCTTACTTATGAAAGGACTGAAACACAATTTACTTAGCATTAGTCAATTATGTGACAAAGGATTTAAAGTTACATTTGAATCATCCTTATGCATTGTTAAAAATCCTACTAATGAAAATATGAAATTTGTTGGTCATAGGCATGGTAATGTATATATTGTTAATCTAAATGATTTGCATGATCAAAATGTTGATTGCCTAGTTGCTACAAATAATAAAACTGATAATAGTTGATTATGGCATCGTAGGCTAGCTCATGCAAGCATGGATTTATTATCTAAATTAATTAAGAAGGATTTAGTGCATGGTTTGCCGAAACTCATTTTTGAAAAAGATAATATTTGCAATGCTTGTCAATTTGGAAAACAAACCCGAGTATCTTTTAAATCAAAGAATTTGTTTCAACCACTAGACCTTTGGAACTCTTGCATATGGATTTATTCATCCTACAAGAACAACTAGTCTAGGAGGAAAAAGATATGGTTTTGTTATTATTGATGATTTCTCTCGTTTTACATGGGTTTTATTTTTAACTAGTAAAGACGAAGCATTTTTTGCATTTCAAAAATTGTTTAAAAGAATTACAAATGAAAAGAATTCTTCTGTTTTATCGATACGAAGTGATCATAGAAAAGAATTTGAAAATAAATCTTTTGAAGATTTTTGTAATGAAAATGGAATTGAACATAATTTTTCTGCACCAAGAACACCCCAACAAAATGGAGTAGTAGAAAGAAAGAATAGAACTTTAGAAGAAATGGCCCGTACTATGTTGTATGAGAGCAATCTTCCAAAGTACTTTTGGGCTGAAGCTACCAACATTGCATGCTATGTTTTAAATCATGCATTGATTAGACCTGTTTTGAAAAAGACTCCATATGAACTTTGGAAAGGAAGAAAACCTAACATCAGTTATTTTCATATTTTCGGATGTCGTTGTTTTATTTTAAATAATGGAAAAATCAAACCTTGATAAATTCGATGCTAAATCTGATGAAGGAATTTTTCTTGGTTATTCTTTGCATAATAGAGCCTTTAGAGTTTTCAACAAAAAGGCTCTAGTAGTTGAAGAATCAATTCATGTTATCTTTGATGAATCTAATAATCTTCAATTAAGGAAGAGAAAATGTATAAATGATACAGATGAAATTAAAGATCAACTAAAAGATATCACCTTGAAGGATAAGGATGACTCAGATACACAAGAGGTAAATGAAGAAAGAACGCTGACCTACCAGAAGCTTCACAATGTAATGATGAATTAGAAAGAGGATGAAGGTATGTTCACAGTCACCCTAAAGATCAAATCATAGGTGATCCATCTCAAGGTATTAGAACTAGATCATCATTTAGAGATACTTATAACTTAGCATTTGTATCGAAAATTGAACCTAAATGCTATGATGATGCTAAAAATGATGTTGATTGGATAAATGCCATGCATGAGGAACTTCACCAGTTTGAAAGAAATAATATATGGACTCTTACTGAAAGGCCTCATGATCATCAAATTATTAGAACTAAATGGGTTTTTAGAAACAAATTGGATGAATATGGTAATATAATTAGAAATAAAGCAAGATTAGTAGCTAAGGTTATAATCAAGAAGAAAAATTGATTTTGATGAAACTTATGCCCCAGTTGCTAGACTAGAAGCTATTAGATTACTTCTTACTTATGCCTGCTTTATGAATTTTAAACTATATCAAATGGATGTTAAAAGCACTTTCTTAAATGGATACATTGCTAAACAAGTTTTTGTGGAATAGACATCTGGCTTTGAAAATCACTTGTTTTCAAACCACGTATTTAAGTTGAACAAAGCTTTGTATGGTTTGAAACAAGCGCCCCGAGCTTGGTATGAGAGATTAAGTAAATTCTTGATCAGTAATAACTTCATTCGAGGAAATATGGATACAACCTTATTCATTAAAAGATAAGATGAAGATATATTAATTATTCAAATCTATGTAGATGATAGCATTTTTGGTGCCACTAATGATTCTTTATGCAAGGACTTTGCAAAGCTTATGCATGGAGAGTTCGAGATGAGCATGATGAGAGAACTAAACTATTTTCTCGGACTTCAGTCAAACAAAGCAAAGACGGGATCTTCATAAGCCAATCCAAGTATATCAAAGAAATGATCAAAAAGTTTGGCATGAAGACATCTAAAAGTATCGGTACCCCTATGAGCTCATCTTGTAGACTTGAATCTTATAATGCTAAAAAATCTATTGATTTAAAACTTTATAGAGGCATGATAGGATCATTATTGTACTTAACTGCTAGTAGACCTATGTTGACCCTAAATTGATTTTGATGCTTACAAAATAATTAAGCAAAGACTAATTCTATTTGTTAAGCTTATGCAGGGAAGTACAGATGTTTTCAATTGAGTGTTATCAAGCAAAAATCTTATAGGAGTATATTTCATTTGTATTTAATACCTAAAAGCTATCTAATTTGATCCTTTGTTGCCTTGGCCGTTTGAATTTCTTTGGGAGTTAGCTAGTTAGCTAGCTTATCCTTCTGTCTAGCTAGCTGACACATCTGTTAGCTAACTAACATGTTATCTCAGTGGCCTGGCCGAATGGCTCTCCATTTTGGTTAGCTGTATAGCTAGCTAGTCCCTACCTTGGCTAGCTGATGTTCCATTTTAGCTAGCTATGTTTCCTATTATCCTTGCTAGCTGAGCCATGCTTATTTTAAGTTAGCTGGTGAGCTAGCTTGGCCTTTTCATGAGCTAGCTGGATTTCCATTTTAGTTAACTACTTTTGCCTTATTCACTGTGCTGGCCGAATGCTTTGGGAATCAGTTAGCTGTCTAGCTAACTTGTCCTCCCTCTTAGCTAACTGGCTTCATTTCTAGTTAACTATCTTTCCCTGATACATTGCTTGGCTGAACATCTCTTTTATTTAGCTAACTGGTGAGCTAGCTGATGCTTCTCTTAGCTAGCTAGCATACCCTTTTAGTTAACTGCTTTGCCTTAGGAGCTAACTGATTTTTATTATTAGCTAACTATTTTTCACAGGTTCTTCCAAGCCGAGCGGTTACTATTTTTAGTTAGCTGGAGAGCTAACTACCACTTTCCAAGCCATGTGGATTCATTCCTTAGTTAGCTGAAGAGCTAACTACCTTTTGGCTTAGTTAGCTGGAGAGGTAACTATCCTTCTCTTGGCCAAGTGGATGTTTTTCTTAGCTAGCTAAGGAGCTAGCTGCCTTGGACGGACGTCTTCCTCTTGCCATGATCTTTGGAGCTTAGTTGGCTGAAGAGCTAACTACTTCTTGCTCAGTTAGCTAAAGAGCTAACTTGTCTTCTGTTGATGGCTGATTTCATTCTCCAAACCGAGAGCCTTTGTTTTCTAGTTAGCTGGAGAGCTAACTATCTTGTTATGGCTTTTATACTCATGATCGTTGGATGCTTGCTTGGTTAGCTGAAGAGCTAACTACTTCTTGCTTAGTTAGCAAGAGAGCTAACTAATGCTTCTTGCCTTTATCTCCTGGCCGTTTGACTTTGTGGTGAGCTAGCTAAAGAGTTAGCTACTCTTCCCTGGGATAAGCTTCATGTCGTGAGACCTTTGTAGTTAGTTAGCTAGAGAGCTAACTACCTTACCTTTTGTGGCTGATACCTTTCCTCTTGCCGTGTGATTTCAAATTTAGCTAGTTGCTTAGCTAGCTTGTGGCTTTTACACTTCATCTTGTCTGAGCATCTTCAAGATTGCCAGCTACCTGGAATTAACTCCAGCTACCTCTTTATTTTTGGGCATGCTCTCTCTCTTACTCTCTCCTCTTTAATTGATTTCTATTTTCAGCTATACTAACTTTGATCTCTTGAATTATGGCAGAGATCTTCCTTCCTCAAATGGATTCAGTGCATTCAATGCTTAAGGAAAATAATCTCAACGGGAAATACACTTCATCTTGTCTGAGCATCTTCAAGATTGCCAGCTACCTGGAATTAACTCCAGTCAGCTACCTCTTTATTTTTGGGCAAGCTCTCTCTCTTACTCTCTCTCCTCTTTAATTGATTTCTATTTTCAGCTATACTAACTTTTGATATCTTGGATTATGGCAGGGATCTTCCTTCCTCAAATGGATTCAGTGCATTCAGCTAGTCCCTTCCTTGGCTAGCTGGTGTTCCATTTAGCTAGCTATGTTTCCTATTATCCTTGCTAGACGAGCCATGCTTATTTTAAGTTAGCTGGTGAGCTAGCTTGGCCTTTTCATGAGCTAGTTGGATTTCCATTTTAGTTAACTACTTTTGCCTTATTCACTGTGCTGGCCGAATGCTTTGGGAATCAGTTAGCTATCTAGCTAACTCGTCCTCCCTCTTAGCTAACTAGCTTCATTTCTAGTTAACTATCTTTCCCTGATACATTGCTTGGCTGAACATCTCTTTTATTTAGCTAACTGGTGAGCTAGCTGATGCTTCTCTTAGCTAGCTAGCATACCCTATTAGTTAACTGCTTTGCCTTAGGAACTAACTAATTTTTATTATTAGCTAACTATTTTTCACAGGTTCTTCCAAGCCGAGCGGTTACTATTTTTAGTTAGCTGGAGAGCTAACTGCCACTTTCCAAGCCGTGTGGATTCATTCCTTAGTTAGCTGAAGAGCTAACTACCTTTTGACTTAGTTAGCTGGAGAGCTAACTATCCTTCTCTTGGTCGAGTGGATGTTTTTCTTAGCTAGCTAAGGAGCTAGCTGCCTTGGACGGACGTCTTCCTCTTGCCATGATCTTTGGAGCTTAGTTAGTTGAAGAGCTAACTACTTCTTGCTCAGTTAGCTAAAGAGCTAACTTGTCTTCTGTTGATGGCTGATTTCATTCTCCAAACCGAGAGCCTTTGTTTTCTAGTTAGCTGGAGAGCTAACTATCTTGTTATGGCTTTTATACTCATGATCGTTGGATGCTTACTTGGTTAGCTGAAGAGCTAAGTACTTCTTGCTTAGTTAGCTAGAGAGCTAACTAATGCTTCTTGCCTTTATCTCCTGGCCGTTTGACTTTGTGGTGAGCTAGCTAAAGAGTTAGCTACTCTTCCCTGGGATAAGCTTCATGTCGTGAGACCTTTGTAGTTAGTTAGCTAGAGAGCTAACTACCTTACCTTTTGTGGCTGATACCTTTCCCTCTTGCCGTGTGATTTCAAATTTAGCTAGTTGCTTAGCTATCTTGTGGCTTTTACACTTCATCTTGTCTGAGCATCTTCAAGATTGCCAGCTACCTCAGCTACCTCTTTATTTTTGGGCATGCTCTCTCTCTCTTACTCTCTCTCCTCTTTAATTGATTTTTATTTTCAGCTATACTAACTTTTGATCTCTTGGATTATGGCATGGATCTTCCTTCCTCAAATGGATTCAGTGCATTCAATGCTTAAGGAAAATAATCTCAACGGGAAATACACTTCATCTTGTCTGAGCATCTTCAAGATTGCCAGCTACCTGGAATTAACTCCAGTCAGCTACCTCTTTATTTTTTGGGCATGCTCTCTCTCTTACTCTCTCTCTTCTTTAATTGATTTCTATTTTCAGCTATACTAACTTTTGATCTCTTGGATTATGGCAGGGATCTTCCTTCCTCAAATGGATTCAGTGCATTCAGCTAGTCCTTCCTTGGCTAGCTGGTGTTCCATTTTAGCTAGCTATGTTTCCTATTATCCTTGCTAGCCGAGCCATGCTTATTTTAAGTTAGCTAGTGAGCTAGCTTGGCCTTTTCATGAGCTAGCTGGATTTTCATTTTAGTTAACTACTTTTGCCTTATTCACTGTGCTGGCCGAATGCTTGGGAATCAGTTAGCTGTCTAGCTAACTCGTCCTCCCTCTTAGCTAACTGGCTTCATTTCTAGTTAACTATCTTTCCCTAATACATTGCTTGGCTGAACATCTCTTTTATTTAGCTAACTGGTGAGCTAGCTGATGCTTCTCTTAGCTAGCTAGCATACTCTGTTAGTTAACTGCTTTGCCTTAGGAGCTAACTGATTTTTATTATTAGCGAACTATTTTTCACAGGTTCTTCCAAGCCGAGCGGTTACTATTTTTAGTTAGCTGGAGAGCTAACTACCACTTTCCAAGCCATGTGGATTCATTCCTTAGTTAGCTGAAGAGCTAACTACCTTTTGGCTTAGTTAACTGGAGAGCTAACTATCCTTCTCTTGGCCGAGTGGATGTTTTTCTTAGCTAGCTAAGGAGCTAGCTGTCTTGGACGGACGTCTTCCTCTTGCCATGATCTTTGGAGCTTAGTTAGCTGAAGAGCTAACTACTTCTTGCTCAGTTAGCTAAAGAGCTAACTTGTCTTCTGTTGATGGCTGATTTCATTCTCCAAACCGAGAGCCTTTGTTTTCTAGTTAGTTGAAGAGCTAACTATCTTGTTATGGCTTTTATACTCATGATCGTTGGATGCTTGCTTGGTTAGCTGAAGAGCTAACTACTTCTTGCTTAGTTAGCTAGAAAGCTAACTAATGCTTCTTGCCTTTATCTCCTGGCCGTTTGACTTTGTGTTGAGCTAGCTAAAGAGTTAGCTACTCTTCCTTGGGATAAGCTTCATGCCGTGAGACCTTTGTAGTTAGTTAGCTAGAGAGCTAACTACCTTACCTTTTGTGGCTGATACCTTTCCCTCTTGCCGTGTGATTTCAAATTTAGCTAGTTGCTTAGCTAGCTTGTGGCTTTTACACTTCATCTTGTCTGAGCATCTTGAAGATTGCCAGCTACCTGGAATTAACTCCAGTCAGCTATCTCTTTATTTTTTGGGCATGCTCTCTCTCTCTCTTACTCTCTCTCCTCTTTAATTGATTTTTATTTTCAGCTATACTAACTTTTGATCTCTTGGATTTAAATGGATTCAGTGCATTCAATGCTTAAGGGAAATAATCTCAACGGTTATCTTTTTTTTTTTTCGTTTTACTTTTCATTTGTTTCAAATGTATCTAACGGATATTTTTGTTATTGGATGCTTATAAATAGCTGTGATTAGAAGAATAAACACCACAAGAAAAAACTGAAATAGCGATGCAAATTTAGCGACGCAATTATGCGTCGCTAAATTGCGACCACTTTGCGATGCCTCTGTGACAACAAAATATTATGACGCAATTAGCGATGCATTAGCGACTCAATAAACCAGAAAATAAAAAAAATTTAATTTTTTTTATTTAGCGATGCAAATAATGTGTCGCAATATTTTTAAATTAATTTTTTATAAAATATAAATATCAAAAAAAATATTACGACGCAACTCAGTGCGTCGCAATGTTTTTAAAAGAATTAAATATGTTAAATAGCGATGCATTAGTGACGCAATAAACCAGAAAATTAGAAAAATTATTTTAATTTAGCGACGCACCAATTGCGTCGCAAATAATTTAAATAAAATTAAATTTTATAAATTATAAATATTAGAAAAAAATATTGCGACGTAACTCAGTGCATCGAAATGTTTTTTAAAAAATTAATATATTAAATAGCGACACATTAGCGACATAATAACCAGAAAATTAGAAAATTATTTTTAATTTAGCGACGCACCAATTGCATCGCAAATAATTTAAATAAAATTAAATTTTATAAATTATAAATATTAGAAAAAAAATATGCGATGCAACTCGGTGCATCGCAATATTTTTAAAAAAATTAAATATATTAAATAGCGACACATTAGCGACACAATAAACCAAAAATTAGAAAAATTATTTTTAATTTTGCAACGCACCAATTGCATCGCAAATAATTTAAATGAAATTAAATTTTATAAATTATAAATATTAGAAAAAAATTACGATGCAACTCAGTGCATCGCAATATTTTTAAAAAAATTAAATATATTAAATAGCGACGCAATAAACCAAAAAATTAGAAAAATTATTTTTAATTTAGCGACACACCAATTGCGTCGCAAATAATTTAAATAAAATTAAATTTTATAAAGTATAAATATTAGAAAAAATATTGCGATATAACTCAGTGCGTCGCAATGTTTTTTTAAAAATTAAATATATTAGCGACGCATTAGCGATGCAATAAACCAGAAAATTAGAAAATTATTTTTAATTTAGTGACGCACCATTTGCGTCATAAATACTTTAAATAAAATTAATTTTTATAAAGTATAAATATGAGAAAAAATAATTGCGACGCAATACAGTGCGTCGCAATATTTTTAAAAAATTAATTATGTTAAATAGCGACGCATTAGCGACGTAATAAACTAAAAATTAGGAAAATTATGTTTTAATTTAGCGACGCACTTGTTGCATCATAATTATTATAAATAAAATTAATATTTATATAATAATTATCATATTAAAAAAATATGATGCAACCCTTTGCGTCGCAATATTTTTAAAAAATTAATTATGTTAAATAGCGATCGGTCCAAAATCGATTATGGCCGATCGGAATCAGGGCTTGGATCGATCGCAACCGTTGGATCATCGCCGATTGGACCAATCGCCACGGTCCGAGATTGGTCGTGGGTGATCGGGATCACGGCTTGGATCGATCGCAACCATCGGATCGTCGGCGATTGGATAGATCGCCATGGTCCGAGATCGGTCATGGTCGATCGGGATCAGGGATTGGATCGATCGTAACCGTCGGATCGTCAGTGATCTCGGACCGATCGCAATGGTCCAGGATCGGTCGTGGCTGATCGGGATCAGGGCTTGGATCGATCGCAACCGTTGGATCGTCAGCGATCTCGGACCGATCGCATCGGTTTGGGATCGATCATGGCCGATCGGGATCGGGGCTTGGATCGATCGCAACCGTCGGATCATCGCCGATCGGATCGATCACCACGGTCCGAGATCGGTCGTGGCCGATTGGGATCATGGCTTCGATCGATCGCAACTGTCGGATCGTCGCCGATCTCGGATGGATTGCAACGGTCCGAGATCGGTCGTGGCCGATCTGGATCATGGCTTGGATCGATCGCAACCGTTGGATTGTCGCCTATCGGATCGATCGCGACGGTCCGAGATCGTTCATCACCGACCGAGATCGATCAGGGCTTGGATCGATGGCAACCGTTGGATCGACGCCGATCGATCCGATCGCCACGGTCCTAGATCGGTCGTGACCAATCGGGATCAGGGCTTGGATCGATCGCAACCGTCAGATCGTCAGCGATCTTGGACCGATCGCAACGGTCCAGGATCGGTCGTGGCCGATCGGGATCAGGGCTTGGATCGATCGCAATCATTGGATCGTCGTCGATCGGATCGATCGCCGTGGTCCGAGATCGGTCGTGGTGGATTAGGATCAGGGCTGGGATCGATGGCAACCGTCGGATCGATGCCGATCGGTCCGATCACCACGGTCCGAGATCGATCTTGGATGATCGGGATCAGGGCTTGTATCGATCATAATCATCGGATCATCGCCGATCGGACCGATCGCCATGGTTCGAGATCGGTCGTGGCCGATCGGGATCAGGGCTTGGATCGATCGCAACCGTCGGATCGTCAGCGATCTCAGACCGATCGCATCGGTATGGGATCGGTCATGGCCGATCGGGATCAGGGCTTGGATCGATCGCAACTGTCGGATCGTTGCCGATCAGACCGATCGCCACGGTTCGAGATTGGTCGTGGCCGATCGGGATCATGGCTTCGATCGATCGCAATCGTTGGATCGTCGCCGATCTCGGACGGATTGCAATGGTCCGAGATCGATCGTGGCCGATCGGGATCACGGCTTGGATCAATCGCAACCGTCGGATTGTCGCCTATCGGATCGATCACGACGGTCCGAGATCGTTCATCACCAACCGGGATCGATCAGGGCTTGGATCGATGGCAACCATCGGATTGACGCCGATCAGTCTGATCGCCACGGTCCTAGATCAGTCGTGGATGATCGGGATCAGGGCTTGGATCGATCGCAACCGTCGAATTGTCGCCGATCAGACCGATCGCCATGGTCCGAGATCGGTCATGGCTGATCGGGATCAAGGCTTGGATCGATAGCAATCGTTGGATCATCGCCAATCGGATCGATCGCTGTGGTCCGAGATCGGTCATGGTGGATCAGGATCAGGGCTGGGATCGATGGCAACCGTCGGATCGATGCCGATCGGTCCGATTGCCACGGTTCAAGATCGATCGTGGATGATCGGGATCAGGCTTGGATCGATCGCAATCGTCGGATCATCGCCGATCGGACCGATCGCCACGGTCTGAGATTGGTCGTGGCCGATCGGGATCAGGGCTTGGATCGATCGCAACCGTCGGATCGTCAGTGATCTCGAACTGATCGCATCGGTATGGGATCGGTCATGGCCGATCGGGATCAGGGCTTGGATCGATCGCAACCATCGGATCATCGCCGACCGGGATTGATCATGGCTTCGATCGATCGCAACCGTCGGATCTTCGCCGATCGAGATCGATCATGGCTTGGATCGATCGCAACCATCGGATCGTTTATAATTATTAAAAAAAAGTAATGAAAAAGTTTAAAAAATTTATTAAACAAATATTATGACGCCGTAGCGATGCATTTTCAAAGAAAAAATAAATAAATATTGTGACGCAATATATGCATCATAATTATTTTTAGTAATATAATTTTTATCAGTAATAATAAATAAAAGAAATATAATATTACGATGCATTAGTTGCATCACAATATTTTTTCTATAATATATGTAATGAAAAAGTATTAAAAAATATTGCGACATAATTTGTGCATTACAATTATTATCATAAATTATATATATTATCATTTATAAATATTAAAAAATTATTGCGATGCCGTAGCGACGCATTTTTGAAGAAAAAATAAACAAATATTATGACGCAATGTATGCGTCGCAATTATTTTTAGTAAATATAATTTTTATCAGTATTAATAAATAAAAAAATATAATATTGCGACGCATAAGTTGTGTCGCAATATTTTTTCTATAAATATATGTAATGAAAAGTATAAAAAAAATATTACGACGTAATTTGTGCATCGCAATTATTATCAAAAATTTTAATTTTTATCATTTATAAATATTTTTTTAAAAAATAAATATATATAATATTGCGACGCATTAGTTGCGTCGCAATGTTTTTTGGATAAATATATGTAATGAAATAGTTAGAAAAATTTTTGCGATGCACTTTATGCGTCGCAATTATTGTCATAAATTATTATTTTAATCATTTAAAAATATTAAAAAATATTGCGACGCCTTATCGATGTAATTTTTAGAAAATAAAAATAATTTTCCCGCCAGATATTGGCACCAAGTTAGCGACGCATTAGCGACGCAATTATTGCATCGCAACCTTTTTCATAAAAATATAATAAGGAAATATTAACGATGGATTAGCGACGCATTGTTGCGTCGCTAATACATAATAAATTAAAAAAAAAAATTGCGACCGATTAGCGACGTAATAAATTGCGTCGCTAGTCACTCATATATACATTCAGCCGGCCTTCTCTCTTCTTCCCCATCTTGACCTAGCCACCGCCCTCCCCAAAAAAAATCCGGCTGCCACCGTCCGCTGCTCCGGCTCCCCCCCTCTGGTGCTTCGGCTCCCCGGCGGTCTCCTCCAACTCCGGCGTCTCCTCTCGACCGAGGTAAGCCCCCCCACCCTCTTAAAAAAAAAATTTGTAATAATTTTCCTCCGGCCACGGCCAAGACCGTGGCCGTCTTCTCCGGCCACGGCAGCTGCCGTGGCCAGCAGTGGCCTGGCCACGGTGGCCAGGCCACAGTCAAAAAAAAAAATGGTAACAGGGGGGGTGGGGAAACCCCCCCCCCATTTTGTCTTCTCCGGCCACGGCCGTGGCCGCGACCGGAGAAGCCGGCCATGGTCGCTGCCATGGCCGACAGTGGCCTGGCAACGGTGGCCAGGCCACAGTCAAAAAAAAAAAAATTTGGTAACAGGGGGGGTGGGGAAACCCCTCCCCCCATTTTGTTTTCTCTGGCCACGGCCGCTGCCATGGCCGGCAGTGGCCTGGCCATGGTGGCCAGGCCACAGTCAAAAAAAAAATAAATGGTAATAGGGGGGGTGGGGAAACCCCCCCCCCCATTTTGTCTTCTCCGGCCACGGCCGTGGCCGCGGCCGGAGAAGCCGGCCACGGCAGAGGCCGTGGCCGGCAGTGGCCTGGCCACGGTGGCCAGGCCACAGTCAAAAAAAAAAAATTGGTAACAGGGGGTGGGGAAACCCCCCCCCCCCCCCCATTTTGTCTTCTCCGGCCACGGCCGCTGCCGTGGCCGGCAGTGGCCTAGCTATGGTGACCAGGCCACAGTCAAAAAAAAAAATTTTGGTAACAGGGGGGGGGGTTTGTCTTCTCCGGCCCCTTCAATTAAAAAAAAAAATTTGGTAACAGCTAGGGGGCTTTTCCCCCAGCCCCAGCCCCTTCAATTAAAAAAAAAAATTAACACTCATAAAAAAAAATTTACAAAAAAAGATTCTATCATATTTTATTATTTTTAAAAATATTTTCAAATAATTTGATGATAAATATAAAAAATTATAAATATATTTTTAAAACATGGGCAACTTAATTTTTTTAAAAAAGTAACAGCTAGGGGGTTTTTCCGACCCTCCGGCCCCTTCAAAAAAAAATTTTAACACTCATAAAAAATTTAACTAAAAAAGTAGATTCTATTATATTTATTATTATTAAAATATTTTTACATAATTTGATGACAAATATTAAAAAAAATGTGACCACTAATCTAATTTTTTATTAGATTAATTATAAATTAATTAATTTATGTCATTAGTCGGAGCTCTTTGGATAGACTGATTGTTATGTCTTGATTATGCAATAATATTTGTAATGCTAGATAGAAAGTCTTGTTGTATTATTATTTAATTTACAAATGTTTATGCAATAATTAATTTAAGCAGAATGTTTATGCAATAATATATAGGTATCTTAAGAAGTTAAAAAATAATGTGCGTAATAAGGCAAGGGTTGAAGGTTCTATATGCAATGCACACTTGGTCGAAGAAGTTTCAGCTTTTGCTTCGCATTACTTTGAGGGTCACGTCCACACGAGGAGCCAAAATCTTGGTCATAACGATGACGTATGTATGGATGAAGGAGAACCTAATGACGGTAGAATATCAATTTTTAAAGGTATCGGCCGTTCATTTGGTGGGCAGAAGTCAAGAAATCTTAGCAATATGGAGTATAATGCAGCACATTATTACATCCTAATGAACTGTAGAGAAGTCGATCCATATATTGAGTAAGTGTATAATTCAATGCTTAATTGAAAATTTTAATTTAAATTACAATATACCACTATATTTAATTGCTAACATCAGTTTTCATCCTTTTCATCCCATAAGGATGTTTTGTGATAGACAACGACAGATGAATCCCGACATCAGTCAAGTTGCAATTGGGCAGAAATTAGAAACGGAGTTTGCTTACTGGTTTTATGAATTTGTGAGTAGTATCACTCAATCAATTTCAATAATGGCTTTCATTTTTTAAATTGGATGTGAATAGCTTATTAATTTATAGGTAAACGGTCCATGGTCCACAACCGACAATATTTTTCATTAAATGTCTATCACAATGGCCATTGAAGACCGTAACAACCTCTACTGGCTATTTTGTAAATGGGTACAAATTTCAGATTGAACGATTAGCAGCTTCAAGAGGCACGCAGAACTGGGGCGTGTGTGTTAAAGGAGAAAGTGTTGGAGCAAATATGCAGGATTATTATGGAAAGTTAGTAGATGTGGTTGAAGTTGAATATTCCGGTTGGCCTATGAAACGAACCGTATTATTTCGTTGTGATTGGTTCGATCCGATAGTTCCTGTGGGCAAAAGGGTTCATAACGACTACAATTTGGTTGAAGTGAACCATCGATGAAGATTGCAGAAATATGACCCATTCATCCTTGCATCCCAAGCTCAGCAAGTCTTTTACTGCGGATATCCAAGTTTGCGCAACGACAAGCGAGATTGGTGGGCCGTTTCTAAAATCGTCCCACGTTCAACAATCGTATTAGAGGAGAGTTCATCAAGTCAATCAGCTGAGTGCCCTGCATTTCAAGAGGATGAGATGGAAATGCATGCAATTGAGGACGACACAAGGGCTCCTGAAACATCACTTAGAGATCCAAATGGTGATGTCCAAGAAATTGCAGATGCAAATGTTCGGTTTCCTTCCGATGATAATAAAATTGAATCGTAGTCCGATACGGCATCGGATGTTGAACCAACATTTCACGAAACAAATGACACTGATTAAACATAGAGGTTTTTTAAAATTTAACTTTTTTTAAAAAGTGTTAAATTTTTATATAGTCAATCATTAATCATAATTTAATTGTATGAATCTATAGTATTTTCAGTATGACGGGCAGAGGTAGATCTACCGACGACAAACAGAGTGAGTAGGGACGTAGCCCTGCTGCATCAGATCACATAAGCGTTGGAGATGGAGAGTTCGGATCTCCAGCAGTCGCACAGCCTTCGATCTCTCCAGCAGTATTACCATCCAGCCGATCGACACATACCTCCGAGAGTTCTTCCATCATCGGCCGCACCGTACTTCGACTTGATGCTCAGGGGCTATAAGTATATACTAATTAAAAATATATGTTTATGTTTTTAAGTCAATTACTTATAAACATACATTTTTTTAACAGATTTATTGAGTAGCATCATGTATCCAGCCACATCAGCGCCGTATTTCAGAGGCGTGCAGATCCCAGTGGCTACGATTGGTGCCACGTATCTCCAGCCACGAGGAAGTTTTATTTTTCTGAGTTTCAGGTAAACTTATTAAATACAATTTATCACTGATATAAAATTTCTTAATCTTAATAAATTCAGAAACCAACTATTTATTTTAATGCAAAAAAGTATACGTGGGATCCTGCCAGCCATGATGCCATTAGGGCAGCATGGGAGGCTCTGACGGGACGCTGATACTCCGACATGCTTCATCGTTGGAGGTCATATCGGGTCAGCGTCCTGCGCACGTGCCAGAGGGTATTTGGCACGAGTGGCAGCAGGCCTGACAGTCCGATGGCTGGCGCAGGAGGTCCGCATCAGCCAGCACAAACCGCCGATCTGAGAAGGGCGGTCCTGGCACGGGTCTCTCCCGTCATACTTCGGGCTCCATTTCGATTCAGAAGCACAGACGGCGTATGGTAAGAAAACATAAATATTTTAATTATTATTTTAGTTATTTACAAATATTTGTATTAATATCATTTTTTTAATGTTATAGTCTGAGCAGGAGGGCGGAGATCCTGGTGAGTTTCGTCTATTCAGGGCGACACACACCAGGAGGGACGGTTCCTGGGTCGACACGCGATCACAGGAGGTTGCGGTAAGAAATTAGATTTATGTAGTATCTGTTTAATTTCTAAAATTTTATTTTGAGAAATTTATTAACTCATTTATTGTTGATTTCATAATTTAAAGACACGAGTCGAGGAGCTTCGCTCCCAGGCATCGCAGGTCGACTCTACTGATGGGGAGACGCCCGTCGAACTCTCAGCAGAGGAGAGTCGGCGTGTGTTTTGGAGGCTATTGGTGCCCAGCCGCGAGACCGCAGGGTCTATTGTCTGGGGACTAGAGCTTCTACATATTTTCCCCATCAGGCCTCCAGCTCGTGAGTTTCTGGTGATCTTCCTCCCAAGCGTTTAGACGACCTTCGGAGATCTATTGCAGAGGAGGTTCGGCAGGAGGTCGAGCAGGATTTCGAGGATCGTATGCGAGGCCGGGATCAGGAGATTGCAGACATGCGAGATGAGATGCATTATTTGCGGGATATGGTTAGCCGCTTGTTGCAGAGTCTCCAGCCTCCACAGTCTCCACGTGATCGCTCAGATTCTTGATGTATTTTTTTTTATTTTTTTATGTTGTACATGAAACTTCAAATTTTAATATATGAATTATTTTTGGAAATTGAATAATTATTGTTCGGATCAATATGAGTGAAGAATGTTTCGATCAATATTTAAATGTAACGAAATTGTATTAACCATTTTAATTTTTAAATTTTTATTTTTTTTAAAATATTTATTTAGCGACGCATTAGCGACTGCAATTGCATCGCTAATATTTTCAAAATATTATTATTAAATATTGCGATGCAATGATCTGGCGTCGCAATAATTTTAAAAAAATTTAATAGCGACGCATTAGCGACTCAATTTGAGTCGCTATTATATCTAAAATATTTTTAATAAATATTGCGACGCAATGACCTTGCGTCGCAATATTTTAAAATTTTTTTTATTTGCGATGCTTTAGCGACGCAAATTGCATCGCTATTATATCAAAAATATTATTATTAAATATTACAACGTAACTAAATGCATCACAATATTGCGATGCATTTGAGTGCGTCACAATATTTAATAATAATTTTAAATATTATAATTTAATTTTTAATTTAGCGATGCATTTGGATGCGTCGCAATATTGCGACACAATGTTGCGTCGCAGAGAGTCGCAATATTGCGATGCAATTGCGATAAATGGATATTGCGACGGACATCTGAGCGATGCCGTCATTGCGTCGCTATTGTGTCGCAATAGCATGTTTAGCGACGCATTTGGGCGTCGCAATATTTTATTTTTCTTGTAGTGAAAATGACGAATCTAAAGAGAAAAATAAGAAAAAGAAATCCAAAAAAAAGAGCTTTTATTGCATATTTTTTCAGAGTGTTGAAAACAAGATCGTGTGCATTGAAGTTGACAAATCTCAAGATCATTCATTGCTCAAAGTCGTCCAGATCAATTAAAGCCCTTAAGCAATCAAAGCTTCAGCTACCTTGAAGTTCTTCATTTATTGCTGAGGAGTTGCTTCAAAATTTGTAAAGTATATCTTGAATATTTGCTCATTGTAGGAGCTACTTGTTCTTATCTATTCTGAACACTTGTAAAAGGGTTAGAGTTAACCTTTGGTTTTTGTTGGTTTCCTTGCACCATTAAACAAGAGGACTAGCCGGGTAAGGCTAGGGGTTGGCTTTCTTGTGTCGTATAAAAGAGGACTAGCCGGGGAAGGCTAGGGGCTTGGCTGCCTTGTGCCGTATAAACAAGAGGGCTAGCCGGGGAAGGCTAGAGGTTATAATCGTTGTGATATGATTGTAGTAAAATTCCCAAAGGGTATTTTGGGGAGTGGATGTAGGTGCTGGGTTTAGTACAGAACCACTATAAATTCTCTTGTGTTTTGTTGCTTGATTTTCTATGATATTGTTCTATGCACTTCACTACACTACTGCCAAGTAAATTTAAATTAGTATTAAAGCACATATCTACGATAGTAATTAATTTTTAATTACCTAATTCACCCCCTTCTTGGGTTGCTACGTCTGGGTAACAACCTGATATCTTATTTAGTGTTTGCATATGTGCCAATATTAAGCTAATCCTAAAGAATCATACTTGCTTGCTGTTAAAAGGATATTTAAATATTTGAATGAAACTATGAATTTAGGACTATGGTATGACAAACAATCTAGCATTGACTTAACAGGTTACATAGATTCAGATTTTGCTGGATGTAAATTAGACAGAAAATCAACTAGTGGAACTTACCAATTTCTAGGTGTTAACTTAATTTCGTGGTTTAGCAAAAAGTAAACTTCAGTAGCATTATCTATGGCCGAGGCGAATACGTTGCAGCTGGAAGTTGCTGTGCTCAAATCTTATGGATTAAGCAGCAGCTAGAAGACTATGGCATCAAACAAAGGGCATACTAATAAAATGTGATAACACTAGTGCAATTAGTCTAACTAAAAATCCTATTCAACATTCTAGAACTAAACATATAGAAATAAGATACCACTTTATTAGGGATCATGTAAACAATGGTAATGTTGTAATTGAATTTTTAAGCACTGAAAATCAACTTGCTGATATTTTTACCAAACCTTGATGAATCTAAATTTTATGAAATTAGAAGAGAACTTGGCATGTTTGATCTATCTATTTAATGAATTATTTAATGAATTATTTAATGAATTATTTTCATGCTCCTTGACATTATATATTTAAAATCATATTTATCATGTGTTGCATAACATCTCCTAATACTTTCAATCAAATCTATTCAAGAAACATCTTTTCAAATGCAATTATTGCTCTTGTCCTTTAGTGTTAACTATCTTTAATTCATTCCTTGCCACATAAAAACTTTTCATATTCAATCCTCACCAATCGGACACTACCCTTTTCATTCCATCTTTAAGGTAGTTAACTAACTAGGCAACTAACCAGTCACCTGGCCAGTCAACTACTTTAGGATCTTCCCTATATAAACCTTTTTCAACCGGCTCCTCTCCATTCCACTCGTCTTCTTCAACATTTCATCTCCCTCAACCGTCTCCACCATTCCATCCAGCTTCTCTCTTCCACACACTCAAGCCTTTCCTCCTTCCACTCTACTTCAAGAAGAAAAAGAAGAATGGCTCCTAAGAAGAAATCACTTTCAAGGGAAGATGATTCTTCAGATCTTCGTAGGAAGTCCGCTTCATCTTCTTCGCGAAGTTCTTCTCATACAAACACCCAAATCGCCGCTAGAGCATTTGCCCATGGGAGGTTAGTAGATTTTAATTTTCTAGAACAAGAAGGTTTTAAGATAGGTAGTCTATTGCCACTCAAGGTTGGACCAAGTTATTATCTACCCAAAAGCCTATCTATCCTGAGTTAATTAGAGAATTTTATGAAATATCACCTTCAAAATGAAACCATAACTTCCTATGTTAAAAAGACTAGGATAGAACTTGATTGCAAAATACTAGGTTCTGCCTTAAATATTACTTCTGAAGGTGTCCTAGAAATTTTTCCTAGTGAAAGAGGCTATAAACTTGCTATGATTCTTGACATAGATGATAATGAAGCCAATAACATAGTGACCCTTGATGCTAATATGCTATCTGTTGAGAATAGATTGTTTCATAACATCATAGTCAAAATATTTGCTCCTCGTGTAGGTTCTTTTAATGTTGTAACAGATCGTGACATTAGTATCATGTATGACATTCTTGTAGAAGCACCTCTAAACTTTCCCGATCTTATATTAACTATCATGAAAGAATCCTTAAGTAGGTCCAAGGCTGCATTATCATATGGGATGTTTCTCACTTATGTTTTGAGTTCTTCAATATAAAACTTAAAGGAAAGGGGACTTTTATTCCGTCGCTCTGGCCGAACACTTTTCTCCACTATCTCCTTCGCTTCAGCCCTAGCTCCAACGAATACGTCTGTCCCCTATCTCGAAGCCTCTGCCCTAACTCCTCCTCCTCTGCCCAAACCGAGTTCCAACCTAACTGCTGAGGAAATCCTTGCATCATCGCGGGTGCCGAGTTCCGCCTCTGCCCTAACTCTCAAGTTCCACCCTAACTCTGGAGGAAAGCCTTGCATCGTTGCCGATCATCGGGTGCCGAGTTCTGCCTCTGCCCTAATCCCACGTTCCACCCTAACTTTGGAGGAAAGCCTCGCATCGTCGCCGATCGCCAGGTGCCGAGTTCCTTCTCTGCCCTAACTCCTGAGTTCCACCCTAACTCCCGAGTAACAACATTAATCGAATGTTTTGTTAGATTTAATCGAATGTTCTTTCCTCTCTCCCCTTTCTATCATTTTTTTAATTTTTAATTTTTATTCTTTGTTTTTATATGTAGTTTTCAATGCCAGCCTATTCCAGCACGTTTTCCCTCCAACGTGGTCCTGGCCCATCGGATCGGCTCCGAACCACCTCTCCGGTCTGCCAATCCGCCTTAGGTCAGTTCTTAAATTCTTTCATGTTTTTTTATTGTTTTTGAGTGATTTGAAATCTTATTTTTATTGTTCCTCAGTTCAAATCTTTGATCTTTGTCTATTATTTTGGTGGAAAGTCTTGGTGATTCTTGCTCCAAAAGTTCCCATTTATATATATTTTTTGCCGAATGGTTCTTATTAGTTCCGGTCAAGGATTTGTTATGTTTTTATATCATGTTGTTGTTGTTGTTTTTAATTTGGATTAGTTTATGGTTTTGCTGTTGAACTTTATTGCATGAAACTAAGTTGGTGCGGGGTAAAACCCAATTTCTTTTCTCTTGGTTTCTAGTTTACTTTTTGAAGAATGGTCTTTGGGAGTTCCATGATTTAAAATTGATGTTTCACTTTGACTATCTTTAATTCCAATTTTGTTTTGCATTCCAACCTTGTACTTACTTTGGGTTCAGCTCTCTAAGCATGCCTTTTCACCCCCTAGTTTTCTAACCTTTGTTCATTGCTAGCAAGGTTTCTTTTATTTAGGAGAAAGAACTCTCATTATATAAATTGTTTTTTTTTTTTTTAGGCTAGTAATCAACGTTGATGCTAATTCTATGCATTTAGTTTTTGAACAGAAGGAAATAAAGGATGGTTCGGTTTCATACACACGTCATTGTCTTTGATTGGAATGTTTGGGCCCAATTCATTCTTAATTTATATCTCTACAATATCTTGGTTTGAATTTCAAATGCTTGATATTTTGTTGCACTCTTTTATGGCAATGGAAATATGGCACAAGCATAACAGTGTGCTGTCTGCCATCTTAGCTATTATCCTAAGACAAGCCATTGTTGATTAGAGAAGTTCAATAATATGCCATATATATCTCAACCAATCACAGGGTACTTGTATCTATCAACAACGAATCTTACTGAGCAAGGAATGAATGCTGATTGGCTTACATAACCACCAAGTCTTGTCCCAAATATCCAGCTTTCTTGAAGAAAACGAAGTAATAAAAAAAATGCACATCTTATCATGAGAACAGCTCGTAAGTTGCAGAAATACAGTTAAATTAGATAAATTCACGTAGAGAATATATATGAACAATTGCTACCCCGCTTTCTCTTATAGTGATTAAAAATATCAGTAAAATTCTAAAAAAATCAAACCCATAATGAACAATACATCACACGCATAGTTTAGTGCATGATCATAAATAGTTTTTATGAAAGTGGAATCATCCGGATGGCGGTGTTCTGGTACTTCGCCGTAAAGTTCTTCTCCCCCAAGAAGCGTTCGGTGAATCCCCGGACGACGAGGGCGAAGACTGTCTTGCATCCGATCACTTTCTCTTGGTTCATGGATCCTTTGCCCTCCCGTTTCTCCCTCCATCGGCCCCTCTTTTCTCTTATTTTTTGATGAATTCGATCCAAAAATGCCAGAACGCCTATTTGGGAATCGGTGGATGGGATTAAGGGTTTGTGGCTGTGCCGGGACTTCCTTTCGATAAAGCAGCAATCTTTGCTTCTATCGGCAACTGCACGAGGTGGAACTTTCATTATTAAGTCTTTCCTCAATAATATTCCATCATTTTTAGTACATTTTGGTGTATTTTTTTACCAATCAATCGTTTCTTTGGCTCTATGGTTGAACACCGTCAAGTGATTAATAGAAGAAGGATTTTGAGGCCAAGAGTGTAGCATTGTTCTTAAAGTTCTCTTTTTTAGTCTCTGAATTATCTTCATGTTCTTCTTTTTTTGTTGCAGAAGGATGGTTCTCTAATGGTTCTCATAATCAGGTTCTGTTTACCATTCATTCAATTAATCAATTTTTTTACTTGAGTATTAGCAATGCCTGGTTAGAAATTTCCTCCATTATTATTTCTATTATATGGGAAATGGATTATTGTGAATTCATGTGATAAAAATGGCTTCACGATGCTTTACTTTCAAGGTCTTTTATTTTATTAAGTTGATAAGATTTCATTCATTTTATTAAGAAATCAATTCGTCTTTTAAGTTGCACTAATAAGTTTTTGTACAGCTCTCCAAAGAAAACTCACGGAGGAAGTGGTCTGTTTTAGTTGTGCTGAATTTATAAAGGATGCTTGCATGATAAAGTTGTATACTTTAACTTAGTTTTATCACAAATTTTTAGTTGTCTAGATGTTCTTTTGCAATTCAAGGCATAATATTTAAAAGCAGAGATATTAGTGATCCAAATAAATAAAATTTCCATACAGATAAAGTCCAACCATAGCATTTCCTTTATGTTGGATCAAAAGCTGCAGAAATGTAATGCTGACTCATAACCCAAGCAGTTGACTTGGATTTTCAAACTTTATAATGGGTGATCGAAACCAGCTGGTGAGTGAGGATCTTATGATGCTCATGCCAACCCAGTGCTAGTGCAGTCATATGGAGATATCCGTTTATCTCATATTCACATGCAATAAACAATGTGCTTTGGTGCCTAAGAGACATGTTCTTTTTAGCAGGATTCCAAGGGACTAGGCCTCCTGAAATCATAAGATCTTATATACTTTATAATTTGCTTATTTATTTTGAGAATAAATTTATATAAGGTATTGTATATTTTGTGCAATGTGTATCTATAATTCTCTTCTTCTAAGTCTTGATTTTCCTTAAATGTCATGCCTTGGTTTTGAAATACATTATTAATATCAATCATTCTATCATTGCCTATCACAAGAGTTCTTCAATGTATCAGTGCCAATTTCTGCTCAAGCAACATTCCCTTATAGATTTGCTGTCAGCAAATTCTTGCAGGTAGTTGCCAGTATATAACAGTTTCATTTCTCTTGATTTATTGTCCACTGGAATGATCCTCATTTGGATTAGCAACTATCTTTTTTTGAATGAGCATGTCTATATTGGATTCATTTGCATATATAAGAGATTATGGTGTAGTTTTGAGACTTTACCAATATGTTTGTACTGCAGCCTGGCTCATTTGATTTAGTGGGTACCATAGTTTATGAGGTTGACCAGCAGCAATATCAGTGTCTTCTATAATGGTACCATCGAAGTTGTGGAGGCTGGAGGTTTTGTCAGCATAGAGTCTGTTTTCCTTTTTACTCTTAGGGTTGCCGTCATTGCCCTTGTCGGATTGTGGGCGTATGGTCTAATACATCAATTCTCAAACATAAGTTGCTTTTAGCGAGTTCCTTTTTATGCCTTAAAATCTTGAGATCTAAGATTGTTTAATCAAAGAAATCAGATATTGTATACTGCTTAAGGGTAGATGCTAACATGGTATTTGATCAAGTTGTACTCAATTACAAGTTGCCATGATTCTAATTTAATAATTTATTTTCTTTGAGCATATAAATTGATCAAATATAAACTTTTTTAATACTTATTTTTTACCCTTGTAGGAAGCAATTTTGATACCTTGAAAGGATCTTATAAGGAAAGTAAGCAAAGTATACTTTGGCATGAGAGGTCTGCAATGATGTCTTATTGGAACATTTATGAATTGCAATGTCATTTTAGGGCATTGCTTACTCTAGTAATGTTTAAAAGAGAGCTAAAAAACTAGGGAAGTTATTTATGAATGAGACCTTTATGAAGTGTCTAGGACCTTATGTTGTGTTGTCTCATTATGTGTTTTGATGTTTTATGTTAGTTATGGATATTGTAATTGATATGGACTACTGACTTTCATTTATTAGTTATTTTGATGCTTATCTTTGTTGTCATTATGTAAAAATTTTGTATATGTAATGGATATTCGTAAAGAATTATATTATTTTTATTGATAAAGTTTTTAATATTTAAAAAAATATGAAATAAATAAATTATATTCTATTTAAATAAAATATGCAAAATACTAAAAATTTTAAAATAAAAATATTTTTAAAATATTAAAAAATTTAAAATAGAATAAATATAACTTTTCTATACGATTTTAGACATATTTTGTAGGGAAAAAAAGAAAAACAATATGTATTTATTATTTCTTCCTACGATTTAATTTATATTTGCTGGTAAAAATGGTTAAAAAATAATAATTTAAAAAAGAATCATTAAAATGATTATTAGCTAACTTTTTTCTATGATTTTTAGAAAAATCGTAGGGAATGATGTGGATAAAAAAATATATTTTTTTAAATTTTTTCTAAGATTTTAGGGTTTTCGTAGGGAAAGGAATCATTAAAAATTTTATTAGACAATTTTTTCCTACGATTTTAAGAAATTTCGTAGGGAAAGATGTGGATAAAAAAATATTTTTTAAATTTTTGCCTACGATTTTGAGGTTTTTTCGTAGGGAAAGAAATTATTTAAAATAATTATTAGCTAATTTTTTCTATGATTTTAAGAATTTTCGTAGGGAAAGATGTGAATAAAATTTTTTTTTTGATTTTTCCTACGATTTTGGGGTTTCTCGTAGGAAAAAATTATTAAAAATTATTATTACATAACTTTTTCCTACGATTTTAAGAAGGAAAGATGTGGATAAAAAAATAATTTTTTTGATTTTTCCTATGATTTTTTTTTCGTAGGCAAAAGTTTTCAAAATTTAAATTTAAATTTCAAATGATCACTCTTTCCTACGAAATATAAACTTTTCCCTATAAAAAAAATTGTAGGGAAAATGTCTGCTCCTTGCCTTTGATTTTGAAAGTCATAGACAAAAGCTTTCCGAATGCACCTTTGCCTACAACTTTTTTCAGCTTTTGCCATCGATAAAGGGAAATGCTTTCTCTACGATTTTCTATCTTTTCCTACAAAAAAATCTTAGGCAAAAGTTTTTTTTATAGTGATATTAAGATATAAAAGTAATTCTATGAATCTGACCATACTCTAAATTCAAATATATAATATGTTATATTATATTATACATGGTTTCAACCCCTTCCTCCCTATGCGTTAGTTACAAAGCTTGCTAACCATATTTTGAAGCCATTGGATTAATAAATTATTTTCAAAGTACGAGCGACTTGGATTTATCAAATGCCGGCGCCTGCATGGGACTCGGATCTTCCAAACATTAATATATTGGCGTCAAATAAATTAAGTACAGATCTTACCAACTGACCTACATACCTGAACTAGTCTGATTCTCAAATTCCTAATCATAAGAATCACTTCCATCATTCCAAATTATATTTAGTCACTAGACAAAGATGATATGGGTGTCAATGGCTTGTGTCGCGTTAATTAGGCTAATCCAGAATACTTCAATTATCTCAACAGACCATCCAATTGAAACCAGGTATATAAGCTAGATCCTAAATTGATTTGCAAGGAGGTGCGTAAAAAAAACTAAAATATAAATCAAACCATAAAATCGATCCAAACTAACCGTGATTCTAGTTTGGTTTGATTCAAATTTTATTATTTTTGATTTAGTTTTGATTTTAAAACTTTTGAAACTAAAGAAATCAATCTGGTTTTAATTTGAATTTTTAAAATATCAATATAAATCAAATCGAATTGTGCATTTATATTATATAAAATTTATATTATCTAAATTTTTATTTATTTTATAATTAAAATTGAGTTATTACCAACATATATGTACAATTATATTATGTAAAGTTATGATCTTTTTCATTATAAATAATTAGATTGTCATTCAACTACATAAAATTTGCTATGAAAATTGAACTTATAGTCATTTAAAGTAGGTATATGTGGACCAATAAACCAAATCGAAACAGAACCACATTTCTTAGTTGGCCTGATTTGATTTACTGAAACAATTTAATCAAAACATTCAAATAGGTTTAACTGTAAAATTATTTTTAAACCGATTCGATCCATGCATCCACATCTACAATCATAAACAACAATACCAACTGAAGTAATAAATCACTCTTGAAACCATCTCTACTCTGCACGACTAACCTCTTTCTAGCGATATATATATGGATTTTACCTCTTTGTTTTTGTTCTTAAAGAGCTACAAGGATATTATCATGTAGTGGAAGGAGGACATAAGAGTTGGATGACGGACCAACTATAGGTAATAATGCTCTAATTAATTTAAAGTGTTTGGGAAAGATCAAACTGTAGTTATAATACTCAGGTCATGGTCTTATTTATCAAAGTTTATTTTTATATTTTTCAGCCTGAAGACCAAAATTGTGATGCCAACAGTTCCTTAACTTATATATGTCTGTTCCTTAAAAAAAAAAAATCAATCAACAATGTAATAATTATAGTTGGTCTGGTGCATGACCTGCTTTGATAGAGCTGACCCAAGAGATTATTTCTCAAACATTAACCATTATACAATGGTGAATGATGTGCTTCGATAAACCTTGCCATTGACCTAAGCTTTCTTACTTCTTTCAAATTTTTCATATGCTATATGAAACAGAGTATTGGTAATATTAAAAAAATATGAATAAATTAAGTGTAATAGAAATGTATATGTTAAGATGAATATATGGTAAACTTTAAAAGATAGAATTAAAATAAATATATAAGAGAAATGATAAGAGTAGCCCTAATTGAAATAAATTAAGAGAAAATCGATTATGATGATGTGAAAGACCTTTAGATGCTTCCGTTAGAAAAAATAATCTTTTAATAATTCAGGATAAAGATAAAGATAGAGATAGATCTAAACTAATATAGATAAAAATAATTAAAAAAGATATAATTATTTATAATTTAGATATCGATTTAATTCTAAATAAAGCAGAGTGGAGAAGGAAGATTCATAGTCGATCTTATGTACTTAAAAAAAAAAGGCTTAGATTAGATGAGTTGAGTTTAATTATGAAATTTTTTTTTAGCTGGCGTTCCAGCCCCTTCTAATATAAGCACCACCTGGCAGCATTATCATGGTTAGCACAGTTGCACCCGTGAAGCACAGCAAGCAACATTTATGATGAAAACGCCAACCTTGGAAAGGTTCAAACCAAACTTTTAATGTTCACACACATAGACAGTAACAGCATATTTTCTAAAACAAAAATGAAATTTTGCATGAAAAAAGGCAAGGCAAGTTTTGTTTCCGTCCTGAAAATAAATCAAATCAGGCGGCCAAGGATGCATTTAAGTAAAGATGAATAACAGGCTGGCTCCTTGAAAGCTACCATAAAAGCTTCAAGATATAAAAAAAAAAAAATTAAAACTAATTTAAAAAATCAAATTTATTACTTAAAAAGAGCCTTAGTAAATAAATACCAAAAAACAAAAAAAATTGCTTGTGGATATATATGAATAAGATGGATTTATCTCTTGCACTGGATCCTCTGATCAATTCAGAAAAATATATCAGTAATTATGCACCCGTTTCCACGCACGGTTTCAGGCATGCACAGGCTCAGGAATTGAAGAAGAAAGCGTGATAATAGACGGCATGTCAAACCTTGGCTGCACTCTTGGAGTTCTAATCACTAATTCGACATCATCAATGTTACTTCGCTGCATGAGTCCTCTCTTTCTGAAGGATAAGATGAAACCGATGGCGAAGATATTAAGGATTGTTGTGATGCTGATGATTGGTGTAGTTCTTCGTCAAGGACGTTCCCTACACTATCATCGGTCTCCTTCTCTTGCTCAGCCTCTTCCTCGCATTCCGGCGCGGACGTGAACAGAGTGGAATCATCGTCTAATTCGACGAGTTGCAGCGTAAGCCGGCCGTTCTCACGGCAAGCGCGGAAGTACTCGTGGTGTTTGACTCGGACCTCTTTGAGCACGAGGCTCCCGTCTTCCTTATAGGTGCGCTTTAGGACCCACGGCATGTGGCACGATAGGTTCCCGGTCCTGGCGAGCAGAGGGATGGGGGGCGGGAACCGGCGGCAGTGGCTCCGCCTCCCGTACGTGGCCCAACATGCAGTCCTCTCGCCCTGATCCTCTTCTTCGTCCTGGACCTCGACCTCGGGCGCTTTTGACTCCCGTGATGAAGGCAAAGGGGACGGAGAGGCCACCAAGCTTCGCCTGACGCAGTTCGGTGCTCGCGGGATGGCGGCGGCGGCGATCATCTTGAGGCCCACCGGCTCGGCGGTGATGGCTCGGGATAGCATGAAGGAAGAGGTGGAGCTGGTGGTGGTGGTGGTGGTGTCTCTTTTCTTCTTATAGAGGAGAGAGAAGAGCATTGGAGAGGTGAAGGATGGTGTCTCGGATAGCTGGGAGGAAGGCTGGAGACTATAAGATTGGGGTATGGAAGGTATAATATATTTGAGGGCGCGGGGAAGGAGGGACGTGGGCGGAGACCTCTGCCGAGAAAAGGGCACGGCATCGTGGCGGTGCCAGCGAGGAGGGCTTTCCTTTCAAAGCCCACCGAATCTGAAGCTAATTTAGTGCACTGATTTTGGGAGGCGCATCCGGCGAACAGGAAAATTTGGGAGGACCATTCTGAAAAAAAAAAAAAAATAGAGAGAAAATATTAGGAAGTAGATATTTGTCAAGATTACAATTGAATAATTGATGGGTCAAAGTCATGGAGGTTTGACCAATATTTAGCGGCTCTGACGTGACGATTGGCATAGCAAGGGAAGGGCAGACCAAACTACGCGTTCGCATTTCTTTTAAGGCGCCCGATTTCTTGGGCGTGGCATGAAACCCGGGCACGAAAAAATTCTAATTTGAAAATTTATGTTAATTGTTATTAGAGTATGTAGAAAGTGCGTTTCTGCCTCTTTTCACTTGTTTAAGTAATAACGCTTCAGTTTTCATACATTTTATAATTTTTTGTTTTTAAAAAAAATTAAATTCAGATTCATCCAATAATGTTTGATTTGGATAGCCTAGATTTATGTATATCCTTTTATCTTAGGATAAGTACATCAATTTGGCACTTTCTAAACGTGGGAAGATTTTGCAGAATAATTATGAGAAGGGCTTTACATCTTATCCATTCATAATTTGAAATTTATGTAAATTGTTATTAGAGCAAGTAGAAAGAGCGTTTTGCCTCTTTTCACTTGTCGATAACAGTTAAGTAATAACGATTGCCGGGGATCCGTCCTCCGACTCGAGCGCGGTCGATCTCCTGGGGCGAACCTGCACAGAAGTCCTCACGCGAGAGAGGGTTGGAGGTGGCCCTCCGTGGAAGACCCTCCGACGCTCAAGTCAGTAAAGGAAATTAGCGATCAATCAGAAAACGAGGAGGTGGATCTCTCCGGAGAGTCTCTCCAGGGGCGGCCAATCGGGAACTAGAGAGGAGAGCACCGACGAGCAGCTGGCGAGAGAGGGAGAGAGTGAGAGTGAGCGCATACCTGAGGAATATGGGAGTGTCATATTTATAGGTTGTCACCTGGATCTTGAGCGCCTTCTGGAAGGTTCGAAGGTTGTTAGGATACGGAGACGGATCGAATCGGGCCATTGTGGGGCCGTTGAGATCCATATCTTGTTTGTTAGGGGATCGACGGCTAGGAGAGCTCCTTGATGGTTTGAGATCTGGTAGGTGCGTAGGTCCCAGATAGCCGTGTTAGGTTCTAGACCACTTCTCAACATGATTCCTTGCCTGGGATTTATTACGATAGGCCTAGGCTCTCCCGCGTCAGGTTCCGCGGAGGTGAGTATTGGATCGTGGATCGCTCAATGAAGCCGAGCCATGGAAGCTCGGGGAGATGAGCTACAGGAAGCTCGGGAGGACCGAGCTATGGGAAGCTCGGGAGAGGCGAGCTATGGAAGCTCGGGGGAGCCGAGCTATGGAAGCTCGGGGGAGAAGAGCTGTGGAAGCTCGGGGGAGCCGAGCTGAAAGCTCGGGGGAACCGAGCTATGGGAAGCTCGGGGAGACGAGCTATGGGAACTCGGGGGAGCCAGCTATGGGGGCTCGGGGAAGACGAGATGTGGGAGCTCGGGGAAGCCGAGCTATGGAGCTCGTGGAAGATGAGCTGTGGAAGCTCGGGAAGCCGAGCTATGGGAGCTCGGGAAACGAGCTGTGGAAGCTCGGGGGAGCCGAGCTAGGGAAACTCGGGGATATCTTGGCGGGCGAAGGGATGGGGTCGGTCTTAGCCTCCTCGCACGAATATTGATGCAATAACGATTTTACCCCCAACACATGCCCTCCACTCCCTAGTTCGAAGCGTAGGTTTGGGCATAGGGAGTATAAGTCCAGGTGGCACGCTTTGGATGGGGCGATCTGGTTTAGACAGCCCGCGCAATGATGCCGTAATTAATGCGGCAGGGTCATCATGCCTTCGTGGGTAAGGCTCCTCCAGGGGCGACGGTTGGGGAAACTCTACGTAGTAAATCCCGATTAATGCGGCGTTTATCGAGGTGGTTCCGGATGCCTCGGGTGAAGCGCCTCACCTTCTTAAGATGGCTTCCTTAGGAGGGAAGCAAAGCGATAGCAGTGCTGTATCTGTTTGCAATATTCTCTCATTCTTTTTCTGGAGAGTCTCATCTTCTGCGACGTTCGCCGTTTCGCGTGGTGCTTTTTCCGACTAGGATGACGATGAGTCCTGACGACGTAGCTACAGAGGTCATTGCCGAGGATGTGGGAAGGATTCGCCAGAGGTATGGCATACCCCCAGATGTCGTTCTGCGATTGCCAGGGACCTGAACACAGGGTCTCGCGAGATCTGGAGCATGGGGTCTTCATTTACGAAGATAGCTTGAAAGCAGGCTTTCGATTTCCTCTCCACCCCTTGGTGAAGGAAATCATGACTCATTACAACATCTATCTGCGATGGTGGCCCCAAATAGCTGGCGGAGCATCATCGGATTTATCTTAATATGCCATCAGATTCAGATCGTCGCCACTCTCCCTCTTTTCCGTGCCTGCTATCATTTAATACCCGAGAGGAAATCGGAGTGGCCATACATCGGACCTCAGAGGTCCTTTAACACGATCATGGATAAGTCGTCCTCCATAAAGGGATGGAAGAGTCGGTTCGTCAACGCCGAGGGGAACATTGGTTCTGACTTCCCTCGAAGATGGGGAAATTTTGTCCGGGATGCGGAGACGCATCCAGTTTTGTCCGAGCAAGAGGAGAGAGATTTGGACATCCTCCATAACGGCCAGGTGTTCTCGCCAACGATCTATTATCGGAGGGTGCTCTTTTGCAGCCGGGCTTAGTCCTCTGGACCCGCAAGGTGAGTCCTCCCTTTCGTCTTCTTCGTTGTTTGTTATCCTAGCGAACGTGTTTGGATTTAATTGTATACTTTTCGCTCTTGCAGCCAAGAGGTCCGCGTTGTCGAGTCTTGTAAAGAGGAAGAGAGGCAAGCGCCCAGGGGAGAGCAGTGGCGCGGAGAGAAGTAGGCCTGAGAAGAGGGCTCATACTTCCGCAAGATACTCGCCAGATGTCGGAGTGACCGCGACGGAGCGTCGGAAGCAAGGGAGGATTTGAGGAGGACATCTGGGATCCCTTGTCCCCTTGTGGTGGAATTATCGGATAGTTTGGACGATATTCCATTGGCTCATCCGGCCGCATCCCCTTTGAAAGATGAGCCGGCGACGGATTCAGCGGAAGTCGTCGTCTCTGGGGGGCATTCCCCAACCACGGGTTTACTCCTGTCCTCAGTAGGAGAGGAAGGGGGAGCGGCCGCAGTCGATGAGGTTCGGGGCGAGCTCCCTCTTGGGCCTTTGCAGGAGAGTCCGGAGGTGGTGACGTTGGGTCGCCCGCGGCGGTTCGAGAAGCAAGCCGGATAGAGGTTCCGGCAGAGCCTGCAGGGGAGGCAGGTGACAGTGACCAAGGAGGCGGGTCGGAAGAGGGAGCGCAGCAGATGAGAGTCCCACAATGGAGACTCCTTCGAGAAGGGTTTTGGGGAGGCTGGCGCTTGGGTTGGCCGAATTATCTGAGGAAGCTCAAGCCAGAGTTCTGATAGAAGAGGCCAAAGTTGAAGGCCTCTCAGTCGGAGGTCGCCCGGGTTGGCTCCTCGGGTGGAGACGGCCAGCCCAGTAGCTCGAACATGGGCACTGAGGAAGCGTTTTCTGCTTTAATGAGGTCGGCCTTGTACCCGGCAGATCCCTCGGTGGACAAGTTTGCGGACTTGGAGTTGGTTGATGCCGCGTTCGGGCAGCAGGGCGTGGCCGAAAGTGTCCATCTTCTTCCCGACATTGACAATACGACCCTCATGAGATGACACGGGCCTACGCCTCGGGGTGAGTCACCATTCTTGGGTGGTGGATACTTTCTGGTTGACTTGATTGCATATTCTTACTCATTTTTTATCCTGTAGAGTGTTTTGCTTTCTCGGGCGATGGGCTGGCGTTTGAGCTTGGCGACGGGGCCGGCGTTCAGGCCAGGAGAGCCAGCGCCGAACTCCGATCACGAGTAGAGGCGTCGAGAAGTTCGAGGAACTCCTGGCCATTAGCAACAAAAGCTTGGCGGGGATGAAGGTGTCGTATCAGGCCGCCCTAGCCGAAGCGTCTAAGCAAAAGCGTAAAGTGGAGGAGTTGCAGGGCTCCTGGCAAAGAACGACGACGCGTGCTTAGAGTTGGCTCGCGTTAAGTCAAAGCATTCTGAGGAAGTGGCAGCGTTGCAGAAAGAACATAATGAGAGTTTGGGCCGGCTGGGGAAGGAGGCCGCCGACGAGAGAAAACGCTTGGCCAGAATGCTCAATGAGGTGGAGGAGAAGCTGCAGCGGCGCGATAGTGAAGTCGCTGACTTGCGAGTCAGCGCTAAATGGCACGAAGGGATGATAGCCCGGCTGAGTGGCGAGCTATCCCAAGCCCGAGGGAGGTCGAAGATAAGCAGTTGAGGATTAACACTCTTCAAGAAAGGATCGAGTTGGTTAGGGCCGATAAAGCGAGGGCCAGGGGTGAGGCCGAGGAGCTGACCAAAAGCTTAGCCCAACAAAAGGAGGAGGTACGATCCTATTCCCCCCTTTTTAGTTTCCTTCGTTGGTTCCTCATGGCGCCGACTGATTCTGGCTTCGTAGATGGCAAAATTAGAGCTGGACAATCGGGCTTTGCAAGGTGAGCTTGCATCTAGCCGAGGTAGGAGTTCGAACTCGAGGCGGGCCGGCGAGTTCGAGGAGCAAACTTTATTCTGCAGTCTCAGGTCGCGGAAGCTGAAAGACAAGTTGCCTTATTGCGGAGCCGAATGGCCGAGGCTGAGATGCAACTCGCCATGCTCAAGGGCGAGCAGGACGTAATCGGCGCTGACGCCTTCCAACTCGGAGTGGAAGAATGCAGAGATAAAATATCCAGTGAGCATCCAGAATGGGATCTCTCTTTCCTGGATGCTGAAGCTCTCGACGCTGGTGACTCCGGGGGTGAAGAGGAGGATGAGTACGTCGACGCTTCGGATACCGACCTTGGTGCCGCCCCGGGTCCCGGCGAGGCTGCAGCTTCTGGAGGACATTCGCAGACTGCCGTCGAGGAGGCTAAGATATTCGAGAAGGGCGAATCAAGTCATGCCTCTGCAGATGTAATTGGGGGTCCTCCGGAACTGACGCGGTTCCCGACCTTTAAGAGGACACTTCTACGTTTTGTTTTCCGAGCTGTAATTCTGCCTGACGTTTTTTAATGAATGAATTTTTGCTTCCATTTGAGTGCTTTTTCTTGGGCGGTCCTTCGCTCCAAATTTCGCCCCAATCGCAAGCGACTTATGGCTTGTTGGCGCTGTTTGGTCGCTTTCATCTCAGTATCGAGGGAACGCATTGGCTGGGTCCGAGGCGAGCGATAGCCTTGTCCGGTGAACCGAGAGACGATCTGGTTCGGTTCATGTTTGAGCGATACGATTAAAACTTGAGGAACGAAGCAGGTCGGTCCAAGCCGACGGATAGGGTAGGTTGGCTAGGGCCAACGGCGAAGTAGGTCGGCTAGGGCCGACGGATAAAGTAGGTCGGCTAGGCCGACGGACAAAGTAGGTCGGCTAAGGCCGACGGACAAAGTAGGTCGGCTAAGGCCGACGTATGAGAGTGGTTACCAAAGTGGCGACGTGTGCGGGATTTTGTGTCGGTGGCTCGAGGGCCGATGGCTGGAGCAGGTAGATCTTTTGCTCGGATCGGTTTAAATACCGACGGGGGTCTGGTTATCGTTGGCCATTTCATTCGACGACCTTTGCTAGCTTGATACGAGCTTGCGCCGATGGAATGGCTTCCAAGGATGGCGGAAGGTCAAGCGGAGCACCAGCCGACGCCAACACTTGCTGGGGGGCTCGTAGGAGCCGTACTCAGACCGTTGTCGACGGGGAGGTCCTGGCCTCTTTGTTGGCGAGTCGACAGCGACTCCAGGAGGCGACCGAACAATATGTGATCGTCCCACCAGGGAGATCATGCACCTCCGTGCGGTCAATGATCGCTTAGAGAAGCGCATGGGTCTCTCAACAGCAGACGGGTAGCCTTGCGGCGGATCAGGGAGAACGGTCGGCGGTTCCGAGAGACAATGGTGAGCCCCTGTGAGGGCTGATGTATTTTCGTTTCTTTTGTCACTTCCTTTTCTGGTGAATGAAAGAATAGTTTGCGTAGCCTTGCATTCATTTTTGTTTTGAGATGTTCAATTTTGTTGCATAAGTTCTTCGAGCGATTAACTTCCTCGGGAAGCCATCGACGAACGTCGGTTTTCGTGCTTTTTGCTGCCCTGCCAGCGCTCTGCCATTCCGCAGGTAGGTCGGTTTTCATTTCACCGGAGTTGGTGATACGGCTCTGTGGGGAGCAAAAAGCTGCTCCGGCGCTTTCGGAAGGCTTTTATGGCATTGGTCTTTTTCCATGCAGGTCGTTTTAACATACGGCGCACGCATTGTTTGCCATTGGTGGACGTTATTTTCGTAGGACGATCTCCTGAACCTTGTCAGTTTCCGTAAGATCGGTGGACGATTCTCTGCGTTTAATAACCATGATTCGGGATCAAAAGGAAATCTTTGCATGCGTCATGGTTCAGGCGATGGGCTCGGCGCAGCGAGGCGCTGCTTTCATCCTGGGAGCCATGTGGAGGCATGGCCCAGGTGTTTCGAATCTCGAGGCTTCTGGCCTTGGTAGTTGTTCCCGATTTATTTTTTGCCTATAAAAAAGGGTAAGAGGGGCCGTGTTAGGTCATCCCCGAAGTTTCTTTCCCATTGGAGTTTCCGCCATGCTCATTTCTCCGCTGTTGCGAGTGGGAGGGTTGAGCTTTCCTTTCACAAGCCCTTCGCCTCCGGACAGTTGGGGCGATGAAGGAGCTGCTGAAGAGTGGCTCGCCCTTATGGGATGAGCCCTGGAGATCATATGGAGAGCGCACAGAAGGGGCGCAGAGATCACACGGAGAGCGCACATATGTGCTTCCCGTGTGGCCTTTGTGGTTCCCCCTTGGGGACGTACGGTAGGAAGTGCACGCGGGCTCCCCATGGGTTGAGTGAATTTCGCCTCCTCCCCTGGTTTGGATTCCTGGGCTTGCCCGCCTGGGAATCTTTCGCCACGTGGGGAGGGGGTGATAGTGTGCCGCCCGTAGGTGCCTTGCCTTTGAGCCTTGGCAAGGTGGGGCGTACACACTCGGTTTGGGAGAGCGTTCCGGTGCTAGGGTCGCGGGCTTCCTACCTACTCGTCGGGGGGCCTCTTGGTTGGGTGGTTAGGGGTGACATTTCGTCCACCCTTTCCAATCACCCTGATATCTCGGTTGGGTCACCGAGATATCATTATTAACCGAAGCTGGCCGCAACGGTTGGTCCATGTCGCCGCCCATTATCGGCGCGAGCGACTGTTTGCGGTTTGTCTGGCTCATCGGTCGGACGCCGGAGCATCACAGTTGCCCAGGTCTGCTTTGGAGCAGTTGCCCGAGTCTTGTGCTTGTCTTTATTTTATGCATTTCAATGCTCTTGTAACGCCTCTCAGGCATTTGTAATTGGTTTTGATGGCAATGAAATAAAGAAAGCTTTGCTCTGTTTCTCAATCTTTATTTTTCCTGTGTTAAGTTGTTGTTGCTGGCCGTGGAACATAAGGACGTTCCGTTTTTTTAGGCGAGGATCCCGCGCTATCCGAACTAGTCGGGGCTTGCAAACTGCCTTGGTCCGACGGAGGTTTAGAGATTGTTCGGTGGTAGAATACGCTCCTTATCTTGGTCCGAAGCTCGGAGATTTATGCCTCGTCCCCATTGGAGCCCGAATGTTTATGACCCGGGCTTGCCGAGGTTTGGAGAATTTATCGCTCGGGCTAGCCGAGGTTCGGAGGATTTGTTACTTGGCCCTGCCAAGGTTCGGAGAATCTGTTGCTCGGCCCAGCCGAGGTTCGAAGAATTTGTTGCTCGACCCTGCCGAGGTTCGGAGATGTTTTACTTGGCCCTGCCAAGGTTCGGAGAATTTGTTGTTCGGCCCAGCCGAGGTTCGGAGATTCGGGGCTCGGAGAAGTGACTTAGTCGCCACTATGAGTCGTAATGTTAGGTCCCTGCGGTGTTTGGTGAGGGGCGTCAGGGTGGAACGGGCGGTTCATGGTCACGCTCTCCATTTATGACGTTACCCCTCCCGAGGGATGAATTACTGCCAGGCGCTGGAATTCTTTCTTTTTTGCATTTCCCGAAAGGCGGCCAGCTTAAAAGTGCTTGGGGAAGTGTTGGGAGCATTTATTACGGGGGGCCGGCAGATCGGGAGATACTCTGTTCAGGGGGGTTCCCGAACAGTCTGTCCGCATTACCGATTTCACTCGGGATGGGGCACGGCCTTTCGGATCCTGCAGGCATTAATTAAAGCGACGATACGTGGTGAGTTCTCATAGGTCGGTGGTTACGGCCCGACTGATCGAAATACTCGCCTGACAAGTATAAATACGAACGGGGGGCGTGCTGGTTTTCGCCACCCCTCTGATTCAGTCTCAAAATAGTCTTCGTCATGGCTTCTCAAGGAGGAGGGCGACCATCTGACGAACTAAGGGCGACGATTAACGGCCTGCTACATCCGGTGGGGGGCCGTCCCACTATCACAGTCGACGGGCTGGGCCTGGCGTCGACCCTTGAGAGACACCATCGGCTCGAGAGGGTCGTGGAAGAATATGTCGATGTACCACGAGGGAGGCTGAGGCTCTACGCCGGGTGGCGGACCGGCAGAAGGAGGAAATAATGTCACTCCGCCAGCAAGTCGCCGAGCTTTCCCAGCGCCTGGAGGACTTGCTGGCTTCCGGGAGTGATAGCGAGCTCTAGCAAGGGCTCCTTCTTCCTTTTCTTTTTCTTTTCTTTTGCCGCCTTTGTCTTTCCCCCTTTTAAATTAATGAATATAAAATTTTATCAGACTGTGCATTCTGCTGTTCTCAGAACATTTGCGAACGTTGGTTGGGACTTTCCGGTTGCCCAAGTCCAAGCTGATTTTAGGAGAACACGGGCGGGTTTCGTTTAGGGCACGTAGGCCACCCGAATTTGGACATAGTTTAGGAGGCCGTTAGACTGGTCGGGGCTGTAAGCTGCCGAGTCCGAACCTGAGTTTTCTTGGGGGGTCACTGGTCTCTGTTTTGGACCAGCGGCGGACCTAGGCGGTTCTTCAGAAGGGTTCCTTTACTTCTTCGGAGCATCAGGAGGTTTTTACCTTCGTTTTCATTTTAGGGTATTCGAGAAGTTACCCTGCTCCAAATGACACCCTGGGGTGCAGCTAAGGCGTGAGAGTTTTGCTCATTTGGCTGACGATTTGGTCGTCGGGCGCGATCAGGGTGCGGGGATATCACTCGGTTGGCCCGAGGAACTTGATAACTAAGGTCGCTCCCCGGCTTTTAGCCGAGGTTTCTAACGGCAGAATGTAGCCCTTGGCTTTAGTCAAAGTTTACGCACTCCGGTCTTGGCCGGGGCTTTAAAGATCGCAGTCCTGTCTAGGCTCGGGGATCTTGTCGCTCGGGCGTGCGAGATTTCGTTACTCGACCCAGCCGAGGTTCGGAGATTTTTGCTTGGCCCAGCCAAGGTTCGGAGAATTTGTTGCTCGGCCCAGCCGAGGTTCGGAGAATTTTTACTTGGCCCTGCCAAGGTTCGGAGAATTTGTTGCTCGGCCCAGCCGAGGTTTGGAGAATTTTTACTTGCCCTGCCAAGGTATATAGAAAATGGACTTATAGAGGACATACCCTATTGATAATACTTACGGAGATTGTCCGAGTTCCATGTCCGGGGATGAACTTCCCGTTTAAATCTTGCAGCTTGTAGGTTCCCGGTCCAATGTTCTCCGCTACTTGGTATGGGCCTTCCCAATTTGGTGCCAGCTTTCCTTGTTCCAGTGGTTTGGAAACAGAGGCTTTCGGAGAACAAGGTCGCCAGGCAGGAAGGCTTTCCCTTTGACTCTAGAGGCGTGGTAGCAGGCCACCCTTTGTTGATAAGCAGCCACTCTGATCCGGGCCTTCTCTCTGATCTCCTCTACTAGGTCGAGGTTGGTGCGGAGCTGTTCGTCGCTAGCTTCCTCTGAGTAACTTTCCACCCGTAGCGAAGGGAGGCCTATCTCTACGGGGATAACGGCCTCTGTGCCAAAGGCCATCCGGAATGGGGTTTCGCCTGTAGGGACTCTCGGGGTGGTGCGGTAGCCCATAGGACATGGTGTAACTCGTCCGCCCATCTGCCTTGGGCTCTGGAAAGACGAGCTTTGATCCCTTGAAGCAGGGTCCTGTTAGTCACTTCGGCCGCTCCGTTGGCTTGTGGATGCCCGACTGAGGTGAGGTGATGACGGATTCCGTGCTCCTCACAGAACTGGCAGAACTTAGAGTTGTCGAACTGCTTACCGTTATCGTGATTATGGTATGCGGGAGGCCGAATCGGCAGATAATGGACCTCCAGACAAAGTCTCTGGCCCGTGCCTCGGTTATTTGTGCAACCGCCTCCGCCTCGACCCATTTAGTGAAGTAGTCGATGGCGACAAATAGAAATTTCATTGTCCCGTGGCAAGCGGAATGGGCCGAGGATGTCCATACCCCATTTGGCGAAGGGCCAAGCGGAGGATATAGGAACCAGGTCGGCGGAGGGGAGTCTTTGAATGCTTGAGTGCCTCTGGCATGGGTCGCAAGCTCGGACAAGATCGTCTGCGTCCTTCTGCATAGTCGGCCAGTAGTAGTCCTTGTCGCAGCACCTTGTGGCATAGGGACCGGCCTCCCAGATGGTTGCCGCAAATCCCTTCATGCACTTTGCGTAGAGCATAATCTGCTTCGGACGGGCGAAGGCATCTGAGCAGTGGCATGGAGAAGGACCGTTTGTAGAGTTGGTCGTCGATCAACACGTAGTGGGTGGCCTGCAGCTTTAGCTTTCTAGCCTCTCTCGGTCGGATGGAAGCGACCCTTCTTTGAGATATTTCAGAATGGGATCGAACCATGATGGTTCGGCTTCAACTTGCATTATTCGGTCGGCTTCCGCGATGCTGGGCTTCTCCAGGGTCTCAAGGTGGAACTTTTGTTTGGCGTCCATTGATTCCGCGGTCACCAATCGGGACAATAGGTCGGCGCGGGCATTCTCGGATCTGGGAATCTGAGTGATCTCAAACTCGGAAAAATGGGGAAGCAGGCTCCACACCTCTTGAAGATATCGAACCATGTTCGGCTCCCGAGCCTCAAATTCTCCTGAGAATCGGTGAAGGCATTAAGCTTCTCCACCTTTAGGTTGCGGGCGATTCGGAGACCGGTTAGCAGGGCTTTATACTCAGCTTCGTTATTGGAGGCCGGGAAAGAGAACCAGACTCCATATTCAAAATTGCCCCATTCAGGCTGGTGAGAACCAGGCCCGCACCAGAACGATGGGCGTTAGATGACCCGTCGACATGGAGGAGCCACCGGGCTCTAGATTTTGGTTCTTCGAGGGAGTCTGGGGTGGAACCATCCTCCGGGATGGTACACTCAAGGAGGAAGTCGGCCAGCTCCTGAGCTTTGATGGTTGGGTGAGGCTGAAAGTGGATGTCATGCTCGCTCAACTCGACGGCCCACTTGGTCATTCTTCCTGATGCCTCTGGGCGGTGGACTACCGCCTTGATGGGTTGGTCGTCAAGACCGTCACAGAATACGCTTGGAAGTACGGTCGCAGCTTTCGAACTGAGGTGATTAAGGCCAACACCATCTTCTCAATTCTGCTATATCTTGTCTCCGCATCGCAGAGTAGCCTACTGACATAATAAATCGGCTTCTGGACCTTGCCTTCCTCCCTGACCAGCACCGAATAGACGGCGCCCTCTGAAACAGCCAGGTACAAGAACAAGGTCTCGCCCGGGGCCGGACTGCTGAGGAGCGGGGGCGAGCCGAGGTATTTCTTGAGATCTTGAAATGATTTTTGGCATTCAGGAGTCCACTGGAAGTTCTTAGCCGACCGGATGGTTTTGAAGAAGGGGAGGCATCTCTCGACCGACCGCGCCACAAAGCGGTTAAGAACCGCTATCCTCCCGGTTAGGCGCTGGACCTCTTTAACAAATGCCGGGGGCGCCATTTTTTGGAGAGCTTGAATCTTCTGGGGGTTAGCTTCAATACCTCGCTGGGAGACCATGAAGCCGAGAAACTTCCCGGAGTTAACGCCGAAGGTGCATTTGGTCGGATTGAGTCTCATCCCATACTTGCGCAGCATTGCAAAGCTCTCTGAGAGGTCCTCGACATGCCGTGATGCTTCTTTACTCTTGACCAGCATGTCGTCCACATACACCTCCATATTCTGGCCAATTTTCTCCTTGAACACTTTGTTAACCAGCCTTTGGTAGGTGGCACCTGCATTTTTAAGACCAAAGGGCATGACGCGGTAACAGTAAGTACCTCGGTCGGTTATGAAGGCGGTCTTTTCTTCATCCTTGGGGGCCATCCGGATCTGATTGTAGCCTGAATAAGCGTCCATGAATGACAGCATTTGGTGACCTGAGGTGGCGTCCACGAGATGGTCGATCTGGGGAAGAGGGAAGCTGTCCTTCGGGCAAGCTTTGTTGAGGTCGGTGAAGTCGATGCAAATCCTCATTTGCCATTCGACTTCTTCACCATGACGACGTTTGATAGCCAGCTTGGATAATTTACCTCCCGGACGAATTTCACCTTGATGAGCTTATTTACTTCTTCCTCAATGGCCTTTTGTCGTTCCGGGGCGAAGCTCCTCTTCTTCTGCTTGACGGGCCTGTGCATCTCGTCCACGTTGAGACGATGGACGAGAACCTCGGGGCTGACTCCTGGCATGTCAGAGGCGGACCAGGTGAAGATATCAGCGTTGCTTCGGAGAAACCTAATCAATATGTGCCGAGGTTCGCCCTTGAGCAGCGACCCGATTTTTATGGTTCGGTCGGGACGAACCTCATCCAACGGCACCTCCTCTAGCTCCTCTGCTGGTTCTCCTCGTTGTTCGGCGAATTCCTCCTGGGCGTCTAGCCCGTCAACCTCTGGTACTCTAGACTGAAGGCTGGTAACGTAGCATTGCTGAGCCATGGCTTGACTTCCTCAAACAACTCCAACCCCCTGTTCGATGGGGAATTTCATGGATAAGTGGGGGATGGAGACAACTGCCTTGAGGGACATTAGGCCGGGCCTGCCGAATATGGCGTTGTATGGGGACCTGAGTTTGGTCACTAGGAAGTCCGTGTAGATAGTGGCCACAAGGGGCCAGGCTCCCGCGTGGACCGTCAAGGTGACGACCCCTTCCGAGATGATGACGTCGCCTGTGAATCCCATTAGAGCGGAATCCATGGCTCGAAGGTTTTCCATGAGTAGTCTCATCTTGGCAAACACATCGAGATACAGAACATTCACCGAACTTCCACTATCAACGAGGATTCGGCTTACATCATAGTTATTTAAATTGAGGGATACAACTAATGCGTCATCATGGGGGAACTGTATCCCTTGGAGATCATCGTCGAAGAAAGAGAGCTCGCTCATCCGTGCCTTCTTCGACGCCGATCCTTCACCGTCGTCCCTGGGGCTCGACCCGCCGGCCTCTTCTATCATGTTGATGCGGCCGATCACGGGCGGATTTGGTGGAGGAGGAGGTTGTTGAAGTTCGGGCTGGCGGTCACCACCTTGTCCTGGCTCGGGCGCCCTCCTGAACAGATTCAGTCGTCCCCGTTGGATCAGCCTCTCGATTTCATTTTTTAGCTGCCAGCATTCTTCAGTATCGTGGCCGTGCTCCCGATGGTAGCGGCAGTACTTGGTGGGGTCTCTTCGGGTCGGGTTCCCTCGGAGAGGAGCTGGCCGAGGGAGCTGGCGCTCTATCTCCATGAGGATCTGCGCCCGGGTCACGGTCAGTGGAGTGTAGCGATCGAATCGCCTGGGTGGGCTCCAGGAGCGATTCCTCGGCGGCAGCGGGGGAACTCTTTGGCGGCGAGGTGGACTCGGCCGATGGGCGGGACGGTGCCTATCGGGACCTTTGGGCTCCTTCTTTGCCAACTCGGTGCGAGCAACTCTCCGCGATTCTTCGACCCTAGCATATTTGTCCGCCAGGGCCATCATATCAGAGAGGTTAGGGGGGTAGCTGACTTCCATAGCCAGGTAGAAGTCACTTTCCTTTGAGACTCCCCCCGCCAAGGCGGACATAGCCACCTCATGATTAAGGTGGTCCACCTCTAACATGGCCTTATTAAAACGGCCGAGATAGTTTCTCAACGACTCCCCTCTCTCTGCTTGACTTCGGAGAGGGAGTCAGATCTTCGTCGGTGGCGGCGGCTGCTGACGAACTGGCCAATAAAAAGATGGCTCAGCTCATCAAATGAATCAATGGAACCTGGATTCAAGGCATTGAACCAGGTTCGGGCAGATCCTCTGAGGGTGGAGGGGAAAGCGCGGCAGAGGATTGCGTCGGATGCTCCGTGGAACATCATTATTGACCGGAAGCTGCTGAGATGGTCGTCCGGGTCAGAAGAGCCGTGGTAGGGTTCGACGGCTGGTAGCTTAACATGGGAGGGGATCACCTCCTCCATAATCCCTTTGGAGAAAGGGATGCCCTACTCCGCTTTGGGCTGAGGCGGATGGGCCTGTTTGGTAGCGTCCAGCTCCTGACGCATTTCTCGGATCTGCCGGCGGATCTCCTCTTCAGCGGTCAGAGGAGGAGCTGGGCGAGAGGATCGCAGGGACGGCGTCGAATCATGGTGGGAGGTCACTGAGGAGAGGGACTGGGCTCGCCGAGATCTGGAAGGATCCCTATCGTAGCCGCCTCGTAGGACTGGTTTGTCCCCTCTGGGTCGATATGGGGGGTCCGTGGCCTCATGCGGACTGGAGGAGGAAGTCGCCGGCGAAGACGGAATCGCGGCCTCCTTGTGAAGGTGCGGAGCGGGAGGAGCGGTGAAGCACTCCTGGACCAGGTGAGTCAGGGCCTGGACTTGCTGGACCAGCAAGGCGAACTAGTCCTGGGTCACCGGGATAGTTGGCGGTGACGGGGTTTCAATTGGCGGAGGTTGTGGTGCTACACCGCTCACCGGATCAGGCCTTTGGGGAGCGGTCTGGTCCTGGGCTTCAGAGGTTGCTCTTCTCCGATTGGCCATTAGAGAGGTTCTACTTCAGATCAAGATCCTTATCTCCTTTCTTCAAGTTTTAACGGGACTTGAAGCCCTTCCTCTAGCGCCAATCTGTTGTCGTCGGGATCCGTCCTCCGACTCAGGTGCGGTCGATCTCCTGGGGCGGACCTGCACAGAAGTCCTCACGCGAGAGAGGCGTTGGGGGTGGCCCTCCACGGAAGACCCTCCGACGCTCAAGTAAGTGGGGGAAATCGGCAATCAATCAGAAAATGGGGAGGTGGATCTCTCCGGGAGTCTCTCCAGGGGCGGCCGATCGGGAACTCCAGAGGGGAGAGCACCGACGAGCAGCTAGCGAGAGTGGGAGACAGTGAGAGTGAGCGCATACCTGAGGAAATCTAGGAGTGTCATATTTATAGGTTGTCACCTGGATCTTGAGCGCCTTCTGGAAGGTTCGAAGGTTGTTAGGATACGGAGACGGATCGAATCGGGCCGTTGTGGGGCCGTTGGGATCCATATCTTGTTTGTTAGGGGATCGATGGCTAGGAGAGCTCCTTGATGGTTTGAGATCTGGTAGGTGCGTAGGTCCCAGGTAGCCGTGTTAGGTTCTAGACCACTTCTCAACATGATTCCTTGCCTAGGATGTTGTTACGATAGGCCTAGGCTCTCCCGCGTCAGGTTCCGCGGAGGTGAGTATTGGATCGTGGATCGCTCAATGAAGCCGAGCCATGGAAGCTCGGGGGAGATGAGCTACAGGAAGCTCGGGAGGACCGAGCTATGGGAAGCTCGGGAGAGGCGAGCTATGGAAGCTCGGGGGAGCCGAGCTATGGAAGCTCGGGAGAGCCGAGCCATGGAAGCTCGGGGGAGCCGAGCTATGGGAAGCTCGGGGAAGACGAGCTATGGGAACTCGGGGGAGCCGAGCTATGGGGGCTCGGGGAAGACGAGATGTGGGAGCTCGGGGAAGCCGAGCTATGGGAGCTCGTGGAAGATGAGCTGTGGAAGCTCGGGGAAGCCGAGCTATGAGAGCTCGTGGAAGACGAGCTGTGGAAGCTCGGGGGAGCTGAGCTAGGGAAACTCGGGGATATCTTGGTGGGCGAAGGGATAGGGTCGGTCTTAGCCTCCTCGCATGAATATTGATGCAATACCGATTTTACCCCCCAACAATAACGTTTCAGTTTTAATACATTTTTTTTTAGAAAAACAAAGGATAATATTAGATTCGGATAGGTTAGATTTGTGCATATTTTTTCATCCTAGAGTAAGTACATTAATTTGACACTTACCAAACGTCTAAAAATTTTATGAGGTAATTATGAAAAGGGCCTTTTGATATCTCAGCCATTCATAATTTTTAATTTATCTGTGATTTAATCTGAGTCACTCGTGGTGCATTCTTCGACCCACGCCATCCACGTAAAGAAGAGCAGTGCCCGAATCAAGTGGGCTACTGCTTGGGCGGTAGATATATATATATATATATAGATATATTTTTCAAGAACAGAAACTCGCTCTCAGCCGTCTAACTCCATCGTACAACATTATCTAATTCGCTTCTTTATACACTGTCTTTGAAGTTAAAATTATGGATAATGCCATTCTCAAAAAAATCATCACAAAATTTACCCCATAATAAAAAAATATGAAAGGAGAGCACCATTTCTTATATATATATATATATATATATATATATATATATAACAAGGCCGGTAAGAAGCAACGGCTTCTTGAATATATATTAACGTCCATAATTTTGATGAACAAGAACATAATTAGTCTACACTAATTCATCCAACAAAGCAATGATTAAGTTTGTGCAATGGTTAACTGTTTGAACAGCCTCATGAAAAATATATTAACGATATATTTAAAATAGTCACTAGAAAAGTTAATCATAGTTGTTTCCTATCAATCACGTGAGATAGCTATTTTTTAATAATTAAACCAATAGCTAAACCAATAATGCGTCCAAATAGAACCTAATACTTGAAGAAAAGATTCGAATGTCAAAAACATTATGATCTTTTAAAATAGTAGATAAAATAATTACTGTTCTTATTAATCCTTTATTTGGATTAAGTGCATGATATGATTATATAATTTCTACCTGTCATTTTTATTTACAAGGCTGCATGCTCCGTAACAACCATTGACCTTTTGATGCAGGTGATGCCCGTGACTAGTAGATCAATAAGAAGTGCATGCCTTATGATAGGATTTTAATGATAGGATTTTAGGGTCAACACTCACGGTAATCGACACATGGTGGCTACCTAATCTTAATTATCATCTTATACAGAAGTTAGCTGAAAGATGGAAGGCTTCCTCAAAGTTGGGTAGAGGTCTTTTTCCACTTCTCTCAACTCTTAAGCTTAAGTAACGCTTAAAGTAGTGTTTGAAATAGGGGATAAGAGGGAATATCCAGGGGATATCCCCTTTTATTCCCAAAAGCCATAACTATGGATAGCTGGGAATAAAGTTAACCAAAGGGATAATCCATGGTTAACCATGGGATATCCCATCAATTTATTTCCTAGAAAATGCAGGAATAGCTGGTTATCCCTCCAAATAAGAGTAAAAAAAAGTTATCCTATGGATTTACCTTTTTGCATTTGATATGATTAATGGAATAGCCAAGGGATATCCCTTGGGATAGCCAGGGGACAAACTCTATCCCGTATACTTATCCATGGATAATATTTTTTCTATCAAAAGGTAAATCCATAGGATAACTTTTTTTACTCTTATTTGAAGGGATAACCAGCTATTCCTGCATTTAACCCATGATTAACCATGGATTATCCCTCTGATTAACTTTATTCAAGCTATCTTTATAGTTATGGCTTTTGGGAATAAGAGAGGATATTCAGGGGATATCCCCTCTTATTTCCTATTTCAAATACTACTAAATGCCTTCTCTCTCAAAGAAAGATTTTTTTTTTCTCTTTCATTCTCTTTTGTCAGCAAAAATAAGACTATAGAGCTCTATCACCTTTATTTTTCTCACTAACTTAAATCTTAGGGAACCTACCGGAAAACTCCCCCACATTCTTGGTATATCTGCAGGTGCTCAATTAAGGACGCCCGAGTTTCTTCATTGGGCCGCATCTTTTATCTCGTCCTTCACTCACCACCATCATTCTGTTGGCATCTGCATCTGGTGTTCTGCCAACTCACTCTGAGTGGTATCAGACCTCGGACGGGATCAATAGCAACTTCCGGATAGAACTTCTACGAAGTTATATGGTAATTATTTCTTTGTGGATGTTGACATGATAGCAAAGAACTTGTAAATTATATAGAAAGTCTTTCTGCATCAGATACGATAAAGAAATACGTGCATCATGCACACTGATTAATCATATATATATATATATATATATATATATATATATATATATATATATATATATATATATATATATGATATGTAAAATTATCATCGCATTAATATGCGCGTAACATCACATCAGTCAACTATCATACGTGAAAGACACCGAAGCCGAATCATCCTCGGCGAACCGAGCCATTCTCATGCCTCGCCGAACTGAGCTATTCTACACTTTGGCCAGACCGATGCGTTTAAGCACCTTTCCGGAACTAAACACAGGAGAATTCTATGTCATAACGGTTGAACAAGATCTCAAATGAAAAATTATACGGATAATGCCAGAAGTGGCCTAAGGCCTACAGGAATGGCCTAGAGTCTACAAAATCGTTAAATTTCAAAGCATCAACCAACTCTTTTGGCCATTGATCCTCTAACTAACTAGATACGGATCCTACCGGCCTCATAACAAATTTGATTAGAATCCGATTTGAATGTTAACAGTTTTCAGACCACTTGTGATGCGCCCAAGGAATCAGGTGATTGCCTATAAATATCGCAGCCCTAAAGTCTCTCAGGTACGCTACTACTGACGCTCTAATTGAGAAAGCTCCATTGAAGCTTGAGCAGAGCTTCGGGTTCTCGAGAGGCCATTGACCTTGAGAAACTCTTCTTCGAGAGCCTTCTCCTCATATTTGCTTGCTGTGAATTTTCACTGACTTGGGAGTCGGAGGATCTTCCGCAGAAGGCCACCCCAAACACCCTCTGTGTGAGGATTATCTTGCAGGTCCCATCCGGGCAAGAGACCAGCGTTCAGATTCAAAGTCGAGCTGCATCCGAGTCGGAGAGCGGATTTTCGCGGTAACATATATATATATATATATATATATATATATATATATATATATATATATATATATATGCCATGAGAATAAAATTATTTTTAACATGAATGTAATGAGCCAATCTATTTTCACTGAAGCTGTTACACCTTGTTCTCACAAACGATTGAAGCTTGGCCATTCAAGAATTATTTATCTAAAGCAAAGCTAGAAATTTCTCTCACATTATCATTGATGGTGGCTATGCCTGTGCTTCTCTGTCGCACGAATTTAAAGATAGCATTTGTCAATTTATATTGAGGGAGAAATGGGGTCGGGCTGCTAGTAGAGAAGGATTTATCCTGATCCCTCGGTTCGTTCTGGACTTTAATCCATATATAACAATTTGTTCGTTATAGAATATTTTTTAGAAAAAAATTCATGTATAATAGTTTCAGGACAAGGGGGCAAGGCGCAACCCGTCTCGCTGTTTCGGCGCGAACCGAAATAAAGGGCCATAGTAATTTGGAAGAAAACCAGGTTTCTTCTTTATTCGAATGGTGTTCTTTCTTCTGGTAATCTTTCCTATTTCTTAATGATCTCCAGGGAATTCTAGAAATTTAATTATGTACTCCGCAATATCACAAGAAAAAAATCGATTTCTCCTTTGTATCTAGTTCTTTTATCTAGTTTTGGACAAAATTTTGCTCAATATTTCTGTCTATTTCGGAATAATAGGATACTAGTGTTAGAATTTTTCGTATGGTCTCAATGCCAGTTTTGATTCTTGAATTTTTGCTGATATCGTATGATTACATGATCTTTTTGTTGATTTCATTTACTGCTGGGAAAAATAGACTCAAAATTTAGGAGAAATAATTGCATTCAAAAGAAGATTTTTGAAGCATGTTTGAATTAGGATTTTGATAGGATTTTTTTAATTTTGAAGATTTTTTCAAATTTATAAGATATTTTGGATTTAAAGGATGTAGTTATTAAGAGAAACTCCTAATCTTAGACAATGATTTATTTTCTTAATTATGCATTAGTTTGATTAGAAGGTTCTTTATATAATTGTATTTAGCTTTTCTTGAATAATTAGGGTTTCAACCCTATAAACCTGTAACAACTTCTTATCATGGTGAAATAATATTATTGACTTTGTTTTCTTTGAAGGCTAAACCCACATGAAGCTGTCATCTATCGATAACCTGTTATTTTTCTATCTTTCATGTTATTTCTTCTATTTTCTTTCATTTATTGAAAAGAAATCCTTGTTTTTTTATTGCCATCGGTATTAGAGTTTAGTATCGATAACATGTTATTTTTCTATCTTCATGTTATTTCTTTTATTTTCTTTCATTTATTGAAAAGAAAATCCTTGTTTTTTATTACCACCCCAAAATAGCTCCTATTAAAAAAAATTCTTGCTTCTTGTTGCTACCCACAAAAATCAGGGCAGATCTTATAAAAAAAATTCAGTTTTATTTTCTGCTTTTTTCTATCTATAAAAAAAATGATAATTTTCTTTTTTTTCACCGACTCCCCTCTTTGTCATTGCCTTGTCTTTCCTACTCATTGCCTTGTCTTTCCTACTGACCCTTTTACTATGCCTTCATCGAGCGATCAGATCCACCTCCTTCTGCATCCGACTGCATCAGAACATTGGTGGGCCCATAACCCACCTACAAAAGAAAATCTAGTTAAAAAACAAAGAGAAAAGGAGGGAGAAAACCAAAAAAAAAAGGGAAAGAGAGAGAGAAGAAGAAAAAAGAAGAGAAAAAAAAAAGAAAAAGAAAGTTGGAAAAAAAGGAAAAAAAAGCGAAGAAAAAAAGAAGAGAGAAGAAAAAAAGAAAAAGAAAGTTGAAAAAAAGGAAAAAAAAAGCAAAGAAAAAAAGGAAAGAGAAAAGTTATTTTTTATTTTTAAGGAGGTTTGTTGCCAAAATCTATAAAGATATGGCAGAAGAAATTCATTGACATAACAGTGGGAGAAGCGTATATAAAGTGATATAAAAAGTCTAATGGAAACAACAAAAGCATCTATATTTGAGTTGAATTTAATAAGCAGCTAATTAATACTTTGACTTATTTAAAAAAAATATAATTATTGACATGAAAAAAAAATCTTCAAGTAGCGGTCACAATATCCGACAACAAAAATTTGATCACCGTACAAAAATGAAAGGAATGATCTAATCCTAAACCTCACACCATAAAGTTTCATGTTTTGATGAAGAACTTATCAAGTTGTGCCAAACCTCAACGTTGAATGAGTATCAATCCCAATTTGAACAACTCATTAATAATACTATAGCATTAACTGAAGATTTTTTGTAAACTGCTTTGTTAATAAACTTAAGAAGAAATAAAGCATGTAGATCTTATGTTCCAGCCAACCAATATGGCTGAATCTATTGAGTTGGTTAGGTTCAAGGAAGAGTAACTGTTTGTTTTATGCAAGCAAAAAGATAGCTATTTCAATACAGAGAAGCAAGTTAGCTTTGAACTTATATCTAAAGAGACACACATGATTTTTGGTATTGATCGAACCCTATGCAACAATTATTCCATCTTCTAATAGTGTGGACCATATGGGATTTGAACCACCTAGTGAATGGGATGCGACTATAACATTCTTACACTAGATAGCTAAGATCTTCATTACTCACGCCTGCAAACTAAAGAAAAGAAATTGATGGCATATTTAAAGAAAATTAGCAGTGCTTCGGCAGCACATTCAAAACTTTTAATTCTTTTCTTGGTACAAAATCTACTCATCTACAAGCATCTATTAATACAGTAACTTCTTCTCAAATAGGTGTTTCGGGAGTTTGACATTAGCATTTAAGCCTCATCAATCATCACAAATTACAATAAAGCCATTAGAAGCATCAAAACTAATATGCTACAAAACAATTATCTGTTATTGCAAGATTCTATGATGCAAGATGGTGCTGGTATTATAAATTTGGATGATGCTTCTATTTTAATACAAGCAACATATTGGTTCTCACATGAATTTACTTTTGATCGTGGTTCGTAAAAGATACTACATCATCTAATGGTGACCTCACAAACATTATATCTATTGTTTATGGTTGGACCTCAGTAGATGCATATAGACTAAGGTTCTATTTTTATGGGGTTGTAAATAAGGATAATGGAAGAGATCACAAGTCTTGATTTCCAACCTTGCCATAAGCAGCAAGAAAAGTTTCTTGATTTCCATCCTTGAGGACAAGGTTGATTTTAAAGGATGGAATGATAGGATTTTCTAATCTTGGAGATCTTTTCAAATTTATAAGAATCTTTGGATTTAAAGGATTTAGCTCTTAAGGAAAACTCATGATCTTAGACAATGATTTATTTTCTTAATTATACATTAGTTTTATTAGAAGGTTTCTTTGTATAATTGTATTTAGCTTTTCTTGAATAGTTATATTTAGCTTTTCTTGAATAACTATGAGCCCGTTTGGTAGCCAATTTGTGTTGAATTTTTTTGTTTCTGAAAACAAAAAATTTTAACTCAGCATGAAAAATGCATTTGATCAGATTATTTTTTAAAACACTTTTTTGAAACGATCCTAAAAATATAAATTAATTTGAAAAACGTCATAGAGATGTTTTCTTCATATTCATATTAGATGTTTTTCAAATTTTATCTTCTCTTCCTCAAAATGCTCGAAACTTACGGATTCACCTTTTTCCATCTTCCCGCGACCTTTCTTAATGCGATTTTAAGTTCAAAAATAGTTTTCGAAAACATCAACCAAGTATATTCTTGAATACTAAAAGTTAACAGAATACAACTCAGATTTTTGGATACAATCTATGTTTTTAAAAATAATTTTTTGGATTACAAACCAAACAGAGCCTAGGATTTCTTTCTGCTTATCATGGTGAAATAATATTATTGATTTTATTTTTTTGGAGGCTTAACCTCTTTTTAAAGTGGTTGTTAGGAGGTTTGATACCCTCGAAAGCGGTCAACTCAAAGTGATCATAGTTATTTTAATTTTTTTATTATATTTATCATTGCGACGGATTCACAACAGATTTCTACGTTTATAATTAACTAATCGACAAGAAACCGTTCAGATTAACATCTTGTGCGCATAGATTTACAATGATCATGCATTCTTGTCGCCTCTCCTCGAGAAGCTCATTGACATGCTGACTTAACACTATTTATAATGGTAAATCTTAATGTTTTCATGTCTACCAGATTTGATATTCGTAATACAAGTCAAGCTGTTGAAAAGCTCTTAGTTTTCAAATGTGAGGATAGACTGAAGGATTTGGACAAAACTTGAATTCCTCTTGTTCCTCCATGTTGAAGAGAGAGAATAGAGGATTGTGATGCGGTCATTCTTGAGCTTGCCAATTAGGACTCGGGATGGGGAGCAGTCTGAGTTATCTCAGAATGATGCCTGCAAGGGGAAGAGGATGTCATTGAGTCACTTCAATGGGAACTTGTAAACCCTCGGTAATTAAGCGTAGGGACTCCTAGATCATGATTCCTTCAAATGTTTAAGCTCTCAGCATGGCGACTGGGTTTTCAATCACTTTGACCAAGGGATGCCGTGAACCTTCTTCGTCAGCTTTAAAGGAGGACGCTGGTGGACCCTACCCTCCATCCTTGCCTGCGTCTTCAACCGGTAAGTCCTACCATGCTAGAGAGTAAGTCAGGAACGAAGAGAGGGCCATGACGGTCCTCCTCCTGTGACGAACTCGGTTCAGGCCCGGCAGCATACCCATCGCCTCGTCAGGCCTAAATTGAGGCCGGCGGCCCCACCGACACCGGGAACAGCATTCGGTGGGAAACCGAGTGTGGGAGAGAGGGAGGAGAGGACCATGGCGGCCCTTCTCCTGAGCGGGAGCGGTTCGGCTCCTGCATTGGTCTAGGCCCGGCGGCGTGCCTGCCGCCTCGCTGGGCCTAGAAGGCGGGCGGCAGCCCCTACCGGTGCCAAGCGAGCGTTCGGTGAGGGTCTAACCAGCCGATGGTGACCAGCCATGCAGCCTCGGGGAGAGGCCGGAACGGGAAAGAAGAAAAAAATGAAACATGGGAGACCCTGTTTTGGGCTGAATGGGCCAACCTATGAGCCCATTTGGGCCAAATTTTTGGTCCCTGTAATGGGCCGAGGACAGAGAAAAGAGATTATGGCCTAGATTAGTTTTGATCCTAGTTTTTGGAAAAATTTTTCTTTCCCAAATTGGACTATTATTCATGGAGATATTAAAGCCCAAAGTTAGGCCCAGGATTAGACTGAGTAGAATTTAGGGAACACTTTGTCATTCCAATTTTAGAAATTTAATTATGTAAACTAATGCTGTAGGTACCCAGAAGTCAAAATACATGGTTTACATTATGAGATTAGCGTGCTGAGGTAAGTAAGCTAATTATTGTGATTTCATAAATTATTTAATATGTATGTTTTGAAATTATAGCTGTATTAATTTATGAAATGAGAAAAAAATAGAATTATGGTATTTGATTCGACTATTTTGAAATTGTTAAATAGTACCATGAGTATGCAACTCATTATTTGGTCTAGTTATTTGCAACTGCTGATATTTTTAAAGTAATGACTTTTATATGTGACTAATGAGGAATATAATTATTTTGACTTTGCAAAACTAATTGGTACTATTTGATATAATTATATGCAATTGCTAATGTTCAAATCAATGCGAGAAGCTTATGCTTGTGATGATGCATGATATATTGCATGCAATACATAAATATAATACTTGAGAATATGCTACTATATGTCGCCGTGGTTCTCTATAATATAAAATGATATGATATGCCAAGAGACATGGGATCCACCTTTACAGGAGAAATATGTGAAGGACATACATCTATAGGATGTGCTTTGACTAGTTATGATATATGGCATGACGCTGGTACCAGAACCCTTCCTCTTATGGGACATTTAATAGTGATCATCAGTGGGGTGTTTATGGATATGGTGTAGAGCCGTGGGATATAGATAAAAATTGATAATTATATAGATATAGTGGGTTTGATTATATTGCACATTTGGAATTATTGCATGACTATGCTTCCAAAATTATTTTATAAATGTGCTTAGATTTAGTATGTTTTAAATATGTATTTGGAGATATGGAGCTTGACAAGTATTTTCATATGTGAAAAATTGATTTTCTATAAATGTAAAAATGGTTATAATATTCTATTGTAGGCTTACTTACTGAGTGTGATCTAATTTAAATCTTACAACATTTTTTTAGAGCTGTAGAACTGAAATGGACGAGGAAAAGAGATAGAATGAGACTCCTATCAAAGCCCAAATTTTGATGTAACTTCAGATATTGATCTTGTGTGTTTTAGCTTAGGGTTTTAAATCCTATTTGATTGGGCTTGTATTAAAGATGTCTTGGCTTTGAATGGTATTGCAATTACTATATCCTTATGTTGTGATATATTTGAATGCCTTGCATGTTTGACATATGGTGGGTTGTCACCCCTAGATCCATCTATGGGTCTGGGGCGTGATAGCTTTAGTGGTATCGGAGCCTAGGTTATGACATTAGGGACATGATACTAGGTTATGGCATTAGGTTATAACATTGGGTTTCAAGTAATATGCTTTGCAAGCCTAAAAATTTAACATTTAACATGATATTAATTAAAATAAAAAAAATTATCAGGAGATAGGAATAGTTCATCGCACTAGAAGCCAGCAACATGATGAGGGCTCCCAGGTTGATAATTTTGGTTAGCAAGGAGGCCAAGAAGCTACCAAAGGTGCTGGCTCTATCGATCTGGCCGAGACTGATCAGCAGCGACTCCAGACCGAGATACTTCAGGTTCTCTCGGATATGGCATAGTCGATGCGGAATATGCAGCAACAGGTTCTGCAGGCTTTATTGACTCAGCCTACCCCTCCTGCTCCGCAGACTCAACCTGCCCTTTCTGCTCTGCAGACTCAGCCTGCCCCTCCTATTCTATAGACTCAGCCAACTCTATTTACTCAATCCAAACCATTGATCCAGCCTACTCCGCCTCAACCCTAGATAGGGGGTAGCCGCAGCTTTGTTGATTTTAAAAGTTTTGCCCCTGCCCCTTTTATTGGATCCATCAACCCTGTTGATGCTGAACGGTGGATGCAAGATATGGAGAAGGCCTTCACAGTCCATGATAGTCAAGAGAAGGAGCAGATCAGATTCGCCACCTACCTCCTTCAGAGGGAGGCATATGATTGGTAGTTAGTTGAGGAGCAGCGACGAGGTGGACGGGCTATCACTTAGGAAGAGTTTAAGGATGCCTTTTTCAACAAATACTTTCCCAGTAGTGTGCAGAGACAGATGGAATCAAAATTTATCAAATTGGAGCAGAGGAATCTCTTCGTAGCCTAGTATGAAGCCGAGTTCATCAGGTTGGCCCAGTTTGCTCCAAATATTATGACCAATAAGATAGCAAAGATCATCATATTCACTGAAGGACAGCGGCCCAGGCTGAGATAAGAAGTCAATGCATTTGAGCTTACCACTTACAGTGTAGTTGTGAATAAGGCCCTGGTGATTGAGAGGGATATGAATGCAGTCCAAAAAGATTGAAAGCAACAGAGGAAGAGGAAAGGGCCTTTTTCTAGCCAATCCCCAGCCCAAGCCAAAAGGAAAGGCGCATATCATGCCTCAGTAGGACAAAGGAGTAAAGAGTCTCGCTACCCTCATTGTGGGACAATCCATCTGGGAAGGCCTTGCCGTTGATTACATGTTGCCTACTTCATATATGGGAAAGCGAATCACAAGATGGCCACCTGTCCCCTCTGAAAGGATCAACAACCCTCTTCAGATCAAGGGAAGTGCTAACAGCTTCAGCAGCAGCTGCCTAGGACCCAGGGAAGGGTTTTCACCATCACTTAATAGGATGCTGCCACCTCTAATTCTGTGGTGACACGTATACCACTCAATTTTATATCTAGTATTACATTCATATCCGGTACAATACGTTGATAATTGATTAGAAAATCAGGTTAAACCTTTGATGTTTAAACGAATTAAACTTATGTTCAGGAATGATTAAAGTGGGTACTACTTATGCTAAAACTTTAATTGACCCGAATGCCATGCATTCTTTCATATCTGACACCTATCTTGACAAGAATGTATCATTGACACCCATTCCTCTAGAGCAAGAGTTACATATTGCATTTCCTAATAGAGGTATTATGAAGGTTGATACAGTATGCAAATCTTGCTCGATTGACATGGAGGATAAGAGGTTAAGAGCAGATCTAATCGTCCTTCCATTGAAGTTCTTTGATGTTATCCTTGGGATGAACTGGTTGGCCTCCTATCATGCTTCAGTAGACTGCTTCAGAAAAATAATAAACTTCAAAATTCCAAGTCAATCTGAATTCAGTTTTACTGGAAGTCAAAAACACCTAGCCTCGGTATTCGTATTAGCACTGCAGGCTGAAAGTATCTGATAAAAGGTGGCCAAGGATTCTTGCTATAGTCAAGAACCTTCAGCAAGAAGAGACCAAGTTGGAGGATATTCCAGTAGCTCGAGAGTTCCCTGATGTCTTCCCAGATGAATTGACTGATTTTCTCTCAGATTGAAAAGTCAAATTCTCCATTGATTTGGTCCCTGGCACTGGACCTATATTCAAGGCCCCTTACCGCATGGCCCAAGCGGAGCTAAAGGAACTGAAGGGTTAGTTGCAGGAGCTCCTAGATCAGGGATTTATCAGACCAAGTGTTTCTCCTTAGGATGCTCCAGTCCTATTTGTTAAGAAGAAAGATGGTAGTCTCCAGCTCTGCATTGATTACCGAGAAATCAATAAAGTAACAGTATGAAATAAGTACCCTATGCCGAGGATTGATGACTTGTTCAATCAACTCCAAGGAGCTCAGGTATTCTCAAAGATTGATCTCAGGTCAAGATACCATCAACTCAAAATCAAGGCTGGAGATGTACTTAAGACAGCATTTAGAACTAGGTATGGCTACTATGAGTTCTTGGTGATGCTGTTTGTGTTAACTAATGCCTCGGCAGCATTCATGGTTTTGATGAATAGAATTTTTAAGTCATACTTGGATCTGTTTGTGGTGATTTTCATTAATGATATCTTGATATATTTCAAGAGTTAAAAGGAGCATGAGGACCACCTGAGAATTGTTCTACAGATTCGTCGGAAGAAGAAACTTTATGCCAAACTGCAGAAGTGTGATTTTTGGTTGGATCAAGTATCCTTCTTGGGTCATATAATATCCAAAGATGACATATCTGTGGACCTAAAAAAGATTGAAGCTATCATAAACTAGAGCCGGCCTTCCAATGTGGTAGAAGTCAGAAGCTTCTTGAGGCTAGCTGGGTACTATCATAGATTTGTGAAGGACTTCTCTTGCATTGCTCTACCCCTAACTCGCTTAACCCAAAAGCGAGTAAAGTTTGACTGAACAGAGGAGTGTGAGAAAAGTTTTTAGCAACGTTTGGTGTCAGCTCCCATTCTTGTCCTTCTGACAGGATTTGGAGGATTTACTCTATTTACTAATGCCTCTCGAAAAGGATTGGGATGCGTTTTGATGCAGAATGGAAAGGTGATAACATATATCTCCAGACAACTGAAGCCTTATGAGCAGAATTACTCTACCCATGACCTTGAATTGGTTGTTATTGTTTTTGCCCTAAAGATTTGGCGATATTACCTATATAGGGAGTCGTGTGATGTGTATACAGATTATAAGAGTCTAAAATATATCTTCACACAGAAAGAGCTAAACTTAAGGCAAAGGATATGGTTAGAGCTACTGAAGGATTATGACCTGAACCTACACTATCATCCAAGGAAGGCCAATGTGTTAGCTGATGCTTTGAGTAGAAAGTCCTCTTCAGAGTTGGCTGTTATGATTACTTTTCAGCCTCACAATCTGAGGGACCTTAAGAAGTGGAAGGTTGGATTGAGGGTACAACATTCTAATTGGCTTGTAACAGCACTTGTTCTTCAGCTAACCCTAGTAGACAAGATCAAGTCCTCCCAGAAAGAAGATCCAAATCTACAAAGGATTAAAGAAACTATGCAGTCAAGAGTTCAGAATGAATTTTATATAATAGAGAATGAATCCTTAAGATTTGAAGGTAGACTCTATGTGCCAAACATGGAGGAGCTAAGGGCCAAAATTTTGAAGGAGGCTCATTACTCTCCCTATACTGTGCATCTAGGAGGCACTAAGATGTATAGAGACTTAAAGAAAAATTTTGATGAAAGGGGATGAAAAGAGAGATTGCTCAATATGTGGCCAAGTGTTTAGTATGTCAGCAAGTGAAAGCCGAGCATCAAAGGGCTGCGGGACCTCTTCAGTCTCTGATGATTCTATAGTGAAAATGGGAAAAGGTTACGATGGACTTTGTGATCAGTCTACCCAAAACTTTCAGGAACAATGATGCAGTATGGGTCATTATGGATAGACTAACAAAGTCAGCCCCTTTTTACCTTTCAGAGTTGGAATCTCTAATGAAAAATTAGCCAATATGTACATCGAGCAGATCATGAGACTTCATGATGTTTTCGTATCTATTGTATCAGATCGGGATACCAGGTTTGTGTCCCAGTTTTGGAAAATTCTTCATAGAGCCTTAAGAACCAAACTAAACTTCAACACAGCCTATCATCCCCAAACAGATGGGCAATCTGAGAGGACCATACAGATTCTGAAAGATATATGTGAGCCTGTGTGATGGACTTAGGTGGTGCATGGGATAACCACTTACCTTTAGTGAAGTTTGCATATAATAACAGCTATCAGGCCAGTATCCAGATGGCTCCATTTGAGGCTCTGTATAATAGGAGGTGCAGATCTCCTTTATGTTAGGATGATGTGGGGGAGAGAAAATTGCTAGACCCTGAGCTGATTCAGCAGGTAGTAAAGAAGGTGCAATTGATTAAGGAGCATTTTTGTACAGCTCAGAGCAGGCAGAAGAGCTATGCTGATGTCACGAGGAGGGAGTTGGAATTTCAAGTTGAGGACCATGTATTCTTAAGGGTATCACCAACCAAAGATGTGATAAGATTTGGGATTAGAGGAAAGCTGAGTCCGTCATATATTGGGCCATTTGAGATCTTGAGTAGAGTAAGAGAGGTAGCTTATAGCCTGGCACCGCCTCTGATATTCTTTGGGGTACACAATGTGTTCCATGTCTCTATGTTAAGGAAGTCTATTCCTAACCCCAGCCATATAATAGAGTTCGAGCCTATACAATTGAAGAAAGACTTGACATATGATGAGTATCCTGTGCGTATCGTAGACCGCAAGGATTAAGTTCTGAGACGACGTAGCATTCCCTATATCAAGGTTCAGTAGAGTAATCATTTTGAGAGGGAGGCTACTTGAGAGTTTGAGGAAGAAATAAAAAAATATCCATAATTATTTGTATCCTAATATAGATAAATGATGTATCGATGATTGTTGACCTTTGAATAAATTTAGTTGATTCTATGATAGAAAATTTGAATTCCAAATTACTCTTATGAAAGTGTATCAATTTTGAGGCCAAAATTTTTATAAGGAGGGGATAATATAAACCCTCGATAATTAAGTGTAGGGACTCTTGGATCACGGCCGATTGGATTCCTTCGAACGTTTAAGCTCTCGGCGTGGCGACTGGATTCCCGATCACTTTGACCAAGGGACACCTCGAACCTTCTTCGTTGGCTTTAAAGGAGGATGTTGGCAGACCCTACCCTTCATCTTCGCCCGCGTCTTCAACCGATAAGTCCTTCTACCATGCCAGAGAGTGAGTTAGGGACGAATAGAGGGCCATGACGGTCCTCCTCCTATGACGAACTTGGTTCAGGCCCGGCAGCATACCCATCGCCTTGTTGGGCTTGAGCTGAGGCCGATGGCCCCACCAGCACCGGGAGCAGCGTCCGATGAGGAACCGAGAATGTGAGAGAGGGAGGAGAGGGCCATGGTGACCCTTCTCCTGAACGGGTGCTGGTGGGGCCATCGGCGACCCTATTGGTCCAGGCCCGGCGGCGTGCCTACCGCCTCATCGAGCCTAGAGGTGGTCGGCAGCCCCCACCGGCATCGGGCGAGCATTCGATGATGGTTTGGCCAGTTGGTGGTGACCGGCCGTGCCATCGGCATCATGAGGGTGCTGCAGGAGAAAGGGAGAGAAAGAGAGAGAGAGGAAGGCTGCACCGACAGCCGGCTCTGGGCCAATCGCTGGCGACCGAGCAGCCCTGGGGAGAGGTCGGCGGTGACCCTGATTGCTGGCATGGGCACCCCTGGTTCGGGTGAACCAGGGGAATGGGAAAGAAGAAAAAAATGAAACAAGGGAGACCTTATTTTGGGCTAAGTGGGCCAACCTGTAAGCCCATTTGGGCTAAATTTTTGGGCCCTATAATGGGCCAGAGACAGAGAAAAGAGATTATGGCATGGATTAGTTGGTGCAATTGATTAAGGAGCGTCTTCGTACATTTCAGAGCAGGCAGAAGAGCTATGCTAATGTCAGAAGGAGAAAGTTGAAATTTTAGGTTGGGGGCCATGTCTTCTTAAGGGTATCACTAACCAAAGATGTGATAAGATTTGGGATTAGAGAAAGCTGAGTCCGCGATATATTAGGCCATTTAAGATCTTGAGTAGAGTAGGAGAGGTAGCTTATAGCCTGACACTGCCTCTAATACTCACTGGGGTACACAATATGTTCCATGTCTCTATGTTAAGGAAGTATATTCCTGACCCCAGCCATATAATAGAGTTCAAGCCTATACAGTTAAAGAAAGACTTGACATATGACGAGCATCTTGTGCATATTATGGATTGCAAGGATCAAGTTCTAAGACGGCGTAGCATTCCCTATGTTAAGGTTCAGTGGAGTAATCATTCTGAGAGAGAGGCTATTTGGGAGTTTGAGGAAAAAATGAAAAAGAAATATCTATAATTATTTGTATCCTAATATAAATAAATGATGTATCGATGACTATTGACCTTTGAATAAATTTAGTTGATTCTGTGATAGAAAATTTGAATTCCAAAAAGTGTATCAATTTCGAGGCCAAAATTTTTATAAGGAGGGGATAATGTAAACCCTTGGTATTTAAATGTAGGGACTCATGGATCATGGCCGATTGGATTCCTTCGGACATTTAAGCTCTCGGCATGGCGATTGGGTTCCTGATCACTTTGACTAAGGGACATCGCGAACCTTCTTCGTTGACTTTAAAGGAGGATGTTGGCAGACCCTACCCTTCATCGTTGCCCGTGTCCTCTGCCGATAAGTCCTTCTACCATGCCAGAGAGTGAGTCAGGGATGAAGAGAGGGCTACGACGGTTCTCCTATGATGAACTTGGTTTAGGCCTGATAGCATACCCATCGCCTCGTCGGGCTTGAGCTGAGGCCGATGGCCCCACCGGCACCGGGAGCAGCGTCTGATGGGCAACCATGCATGGGAGAGAGGGAGGAGAGGGCCATGGTGGCCCTTCTCCTGAGCGAGAGTCGGATCGGTCTGGCTCCTGCATTGGTCCAGGCCCAGCAGCGTGCCTGCCGCCTTGCCGAGCCTAGAGGCAGGCGGCGGCCCCCACCGGTGCCAGGCGAGCGTTCGGTGAGGGTTCGGTCGGTGGATGGTGACCGGCCGTGCCATCGGCATCGTGAGGGTGCTGCAGTAAAAAAGGAGAGAAAGAGATAGAAAGGAAGGCCGCACTGGCAGCCGGCTCTGGACCGATCGCTGGTGGTCGAGCAGCCTCGAGGAGAGGCCGATGGTGACCCTGGCCGCTGGCACGAGCGCCCCTGGTTTGGGTGAACCAGAGGAATAGGAAAGAAGAAAAAAAATGAAACAAGGGAGACCCTATTTTGGGCTAAGTGGGCCAACCTGTGAGCCCATTTGGTTCAAATTTTTGGGCCCTGTAATGGGCTAGAGACAGAGAAAAGAGATTTTGGCCTAGATTAGTTTTGATCCTAGTTTCTGAAAAAAAAATTATTTTCCTAATTGGACTGTTATTCTTGGAGATATTTAAGCCCAAAGTTAGGCCCAGGATTAGACTGGATAGAATTTAGAGGACACTTTGTCATTCTAATTTTAGAAATTTAATTATGTAAAATAATGTTGTAGGTACCCAGAAGTCTAAATAACTGGTTTACATTGTAAGATTAGCATGCTGAGGTAAGTAAGCCAATTATTATGATTTTATAAATTATTTAATATGTAAGTTTTGAAATTATAGCTATATTAATTTATGAAATGAGAAAAAATAGAATTGTGGCATTTGATTATTTTGAAATTGTTAAATAGCATTATTTGGTCTGGTTATTTGCAAGTGCTGATATTTTTAAAGTAATGACTTTATATATGACTAATGAGGGATATGATTATTTTGACTTTGCAAAACCAATTGGTACTATTTGATATAATTATATGCAATGCTAATATTCATACCACTGTATATGTGAGAAGCTTATGCTTGTGATGATGCATGACATGTTGCATGCAAGACATAAATATGATACATAAATATGATACTTGAGAATGCTACTATGTGTTGCCGAGATTCTCTATAACATGAAATGATGTGATATGCCAAAAGACACGGGACCCATCTCCATAGGAAAAATATGTGGAGGACATACATCTATAGGATGTGTTTTGACTAGTTATGATATGGCATGATGCTGGTACTAGAACCCTTTTTGTTAGGGAACATTAAGAGTGATATACCAGTGGGGTATTTACGGATATAGTGTAGGGCCGTGGGACACAGATAAAAATAATTATATAGATATAATGGGTTTGATTGCATTGCATATTTTGGAATTATTGTATGACTATACTTTCAAAATTATTTTATAAATGTGCTTAGATTTAGTATGTTTTAAATATGTATTTGGAGATATGGTAGAAGCTTGACAAGTGTTTTCATATGTGCAAACTTGATTTGCTATAAATGAGAAAATGGTTATATATTCTATTGTAGGTTTACTTACTGAGTGTGATCTCATTTAAATCTCACAACATTTTTTCAGAGCCGCATAACTGAAATGGATGAGGAAAGAGATAGAATGAGATTCCTATCAAGCCTTCAGATATGATCGTGTGTTTTAGCTTAGGATTTTAAATCCTATTTGATTGGGCTTGTATTAAAGATGTCTTAACTTTGAATGGTATTGCAATTACTATATCCTTATGTTGTAATATTTGAATGCCTTGCATGTTTTGTAAGTGTAGTTTGCGTGAAGGATGTGAATGAGATTAGTCCCACATGGAATAACTAGAGAATTGGATACTTATTTATATATTGGTGGACTCTTTTCTTATGGATGAGTTGGGCCTAAATAACTTGGGCCTATAATATATTTAAAGTCAAAAGGGCACTTAGGGCATTTGGGCATGAAAGTCAATTAAGCCGAATTTAATTTTTGCGGTTTATGCTCAAAAGACGTATCTCTTGAATACAACCATTCACATTTAATTCTCTATAAAGATAAGGATGTTCTCAATAGAAGATTATTGCTTGCAAATAATAATCTTGGATTTGTTGTATCCTGAAGTATTTTTGCGGATTCCCATTTGCAATCTTTAGTGGGAGCAAATAAACACTAAAAGGAAAGTGTTCATCACACCTCAAATCCAGATTCCCCCTACAGTTTTCTCTAACAATCTTTTAGTGTTTATCTCCTTTGTTCATCAATGGAAAACCAAACTGATTCTGCATTCAAAGTCATGAACCAAGACTTCATGAAACTTGATCGTTTTGATGTCACTAATTATACTCGTTGGAAGGATAAGATGATGTTCTTCCTTACTGCTTTGAAGGTTGGATATGTGTTAGATCCGAACTTGCCACAAATTCCAATCCCTTCTCCTGATGAAACCGAAGATGTTAAGAAGGAACGTTCAAAATGTCAAGAGGATGAATTGCTATGCCGAGGACACATTCTCAATACTCTTTCAGATCGTCTATATGACTTGTTCACTTCGGTTCAGTCTCCTAGAGAATATGGAATGCTTTGGAATTCAAATACAACACCGAAAAAACAAGTAGCAGATAAGTTTCTTACACTACAATTTTTTGAATTCAATATGGTTGATAATATTTTGGTTTTGGATCAAGTGCATGAATTACAAATTCTAGTATCCAAATTGAAAGATGTGAAAGTTGATGTTGGTGAACCATTACAAGTAGGGGCTATAATTGCCAAACTTCCTCCAACTTGGAATGATTATAGGAAGAAGTTGTTGCATTCTTCTGAAAGTTTCACTTTGAAATAATTGCAAAAACATCTCAGAATTAAAGAAGAAACAAGAATTCAAGATGGTAAAAGGCTTGCAGTAGAATCTGATTCCAAAGTGAATTTTGTTGATGTCAACAAGGCTGGAAATAAATTCGGGAACAAATCTAAAATAAGAGGAAGAATCCTGAATCAAGTTCAAGTGATTCCAAGAAGAATAAGACTTGTTTCTATTGCAAGAAGAAAGGGCACTTCAAAAAGGAGTACAGATTCTGGAAGAAAATGAAGAATGATCATGCTGGCTCTAGTGGCAAAGTTAATGTGGCTGAAGCACAAGAGAAAGAGTTACAAAATCTTGTTGCTATGGTTTTTGAAATAAAAATTTCAATGGTAACCGAAGTGCATGTGGCTTCTGTCTACAACACCAATGATTGGTGGTTTGATTCGGATGCAACTATTCATATATGCAATGATAAGAATCAATTCAAGAATTATGAAGTTGCTGCTCAAGGACATGAAGTGTTGATGGGAAATAATAATGCTGTCAAAGTTCATGGCAAAGGAACCATCGAAATCCATTTTACTTAGGGAAAGAAGTTAACTTTAATTAATGTTCTTCATGTACCAGAAATTAGGAAGAATTTAATTTCTGCAAATCTGCTTTGTAAAGGAGGATTCAAGACTGTTTTAGAATCCGACAAACTTATCCTCTCAAAGAATGGGGTCTTTGTTGGGAAGGGATATGCTTGTGATGGAATGTTCAAACTTTCTGTAAACTCTGTTGTTATTAATAATAATAAGAGTGTTTCTGTTTATATGCTTGGTTCATCAATTAATTTATGGCATTCACGCTTAGCACATGTAAATTTTAGATCACTTAAGTTTATGGCTAAAAATGGTTACATAACATACGAAAATGATAACCATGATAAGTGTGAAATTTGCATTCAAGCTAAGATGACTAAATTACCATTTCCTAAGTCCGAAAGAAATTCTAAAATTTTACAAATTATTCATTCAGGATATATGTGAATTAAATGGAAATTTGACTAGAGGAGGAAATAGATATTTTGCCACATTCATTGATGATTACTCTAGGTATACCATGTCTATCTTATGAAGCATAAAGATGAAGTATTCGACAAGTTTAAATTGTATAAATCAATTGTCAAAAATCAAAAGGAAAAGAAAATAAAAATAATTAGAAGTGATAGAGGTAGAGAATATTTCCCTGCTGTATTTACTTCTTTTTGTGAAGAACATGGAATAATGCATCAAAGAACTTCTTCTTATACTCCATAACAGAATGGATTGGCTGAGAGAAAGAATAGAACCCTTGTGGATATGGTGAATTCAACGTTGCTAAGTTCTAAGCTTCCCTTGAACCTTTGGGGTGAAGCATTACTTAGTGCTTGCCATGTGCATAATAGAATACTCTCAAAGATTACAAAGACTTCCCCTTACGAATTATGGAATGGTAGAAAACCAAATTTAAGTTATATTCGGATTTGGGGTTGTCTAGCTTTTTATAGAGTTCCAGATCCTAAAAGAACAAAGTTAGGGCCACGAGCTATGAAAAGTATATTTGTAGGATATGCTGAAAATTCCAAAGCCTATAGGTTGTTAGACTTGGAGTCTAATGTAATTGTGGAATTTAGAGATGTTCAATTTCTTGAAAATAAAACTCGTGATGATTCCATGAATAAGTCAACATCTAAATCATTATTAGGTGGTGTGGATGAAACCAATATTCCTAGTAGTTCTAGTTCTCCTTTACTTGTTGATAACAAAAATACTAAAATTCAAGAACAAGTGGAAATAAGGAGAAGCCAAAGAACTAGAAAAGAAAAAGTATTGGATCCTGATTTCATTTCCTCTCAAGCTATTGTTTTTCTTGTGGAAGGTGATAGAAATAATAATGTACTTAATAAGATTCCTATCTTATTAAATGTAGAGGAGGATACAACTCCTAAGACGTATAATGAAGCTTTGGCTTCAAGAGATTCATCTTTATGGAAAGAAGCTATAAATGATGAAATAGATTCTTTATTATCAAACGGTACATGGGTTTTGGTTGATCCACCTCCTAATTATAAACCTATTGGATGTAAATGGATATTTAAAATAAAAGATGGTAATCTCTTTAAAGCAAGGTTGGTGGCTAAAGGTTTTCGACAAAAAGAGGGCTTTGACTATTTTGATACTTATGCTCCTGTTGCTCGGATTACTTCTATAAGATTGTTGTTTGCATTAGCATCCATTTATAACTTATGTATTCATCAAATGGATGTTAATACAGCTTTCTTGAATGGTGATCTAGATGAAGAAGTGTATATGGAACAACCTGAGGGTTTTGTTCTACCAGGAAATGAGCATAAAGTATGTAAGCTAACAAAATCATTATATGGTTTAAAACAAGCTCCAAAGAAATGGCATGAAAAATTTGATTCGGTGATTTTAGAATATGGTTTCAAGCATAATGGTGCTGATAGATGCATTTATTCTAAATTCACAGAAAACTTTGGTGTAATTATATGTCTTTATGTTGATAACATGCTTATAATAGGTACTAACATGGATGGAGTAAATGATACTAAGGCTTATCTCTTCGCAAAATTTCAAATGAAAGACTTAGCTGAGGTAGACAAGATCTTAGGTGTCAAAGTTAAAAGACATAGTGGGGGTTTTGCACTTTGTCAATCTCATTATGTTGAGAAAATATTAACCAAGTTTAATCATTTATATTAAGGAGGCAAACACTCCTTATGATGTTTCTATTCATTTGACTGAAAATTCTGGTAGAGCTGTTGCTTAAGTCAAGTATGCTAGTGCTATAGGAAGTCTAATGTATGTATGCATTGCACTAGACCTGATATAGCTTTTACAGTTTGTAAACTTTCGAGATTCACTAAAAATCCAGGAGTAATGCATTGGAAAGCGATCGAAAGAGTTCTTGGATATCTTAAAAGGACTAAAGACTTGGGATTATTTTATAATAGCTTTCCAGCTGTGTTAGAAGGTTATTCCGACGCTAGTTGGATAACAAGTACTCATGACAAAATGTCGACTTCTGGATGGATATTTACATTAGGAGGCGGTGCTGTCTCCTGGGCTTCCAAGAAGAAACATATATAACGCATTCGACCATGGAGTCAGAGTTTATTGCCTTAGCAATAGCAGGCAAGGAAGCTGAATGGCTAAGAAATTTGTTACTAGATATAGAGTTGTGACCACAACGATGCCATCTATTTCCTTACATTGCGATAGTCAAGCTACTATGTCAAGAGCGCTCAATAAGATATATAATGGGAAGTCAAGGCATATAAGTCTAAGGCATGAATATGTGAGACAATTAATCACTGATGTATAATAAATATTACCTATGAGAGGTCTTGTAAAAATCTAGCAGATCCGTTTACTAAAGCTCTCGCAAAAGACTTAGTAAGGAGTACTGCTGCTGAAATGGGTTTACAATCCTTCAACTAAACTTATCCTTAGTGGGAACCCAACTTCTATATTAGCATTAACACTAAGTTAGAAGTTTAATGGGTAATAACAAGTTAATGATAAGGGTTTGAGTGCTAGGTCTTGCTAGTTAGCAAGTTAGTACCATGATTATAAGAGGGTGAGTGTAATACAAATACTCTTAATGAAATTATTTCACCTATATGAGCATGAGGAGTGGTGCCGCTTCTAGCAAAGTAAATAAAACTTTGTAAATGTTCATGAAATCAGGATGTAGCACATGGCCTTAATAGTGCTGATTATTATGAGAACTACTTTAAAAGGTCATATGTAGCGATGCGTGTGTTGCAATTCTGATTTAGCGGAAAGAATCACAGTTTAAGCTTGGGCCACTTGTGATTTTGCTAATGTCTTGAATTACTTACACTAACTAAAGGTTTAAAACGAAAGTTACCTTTAAGTATGCATTTAGCTATGTCTATGATTATTCCGAGTTCACACAAACTAAGTGGGGGATTGTAAGTGTAGTTTGTGTGAAGGATGTGAATGGGATTAGTCCCACATGGAATAACTAGAGAGTTGGATACTATTTATATATTGTGGACTCTTTCTCTTGTGCATGAGTTGGGCCTAAATAACTTGGCCTATATATATATTTAAAGTCAAAGATGGGCACTTGGGGCATCTTGGGCATGAAAGTCAATCAAGCCGAATTTAATTTTTGCAGTTCCTTTTTTTTTTTTTTGAAATAAAATTTAGTTACGCCCAAAAGATGTATCTCTTGATACAACCATTCACATTCTGACCATTTTAATTCTCTATAAAGATAAGGATGTTCTCAAAAGAAGATTATTGCTTGCAAACAATATCTTGGATTTGTTGTATCCTGAAGTGTTTTTGCGGATTCCCATTTGCAATCTTTAGTGGGGCAAATAAACACTAAAAGGAAAGTGTTCATTCACGCGTCAAATCCAGATTCCCCGTACAGTTTTCTCTAACATGTTTGGCATACGGCAGGTTGTCATCTCTAGATCCTCCTATGGGTCTGTGTCGGCATGACAGAACTCAAGACTAATCCCCAGTCTCCCAGATGAGATTTCACTGCAGATCCTGGCATGATTGCCTTGAGTTTACTACTTGAACATGAAGCTGGTTTGCCGGAGTTGCAATGCTGCTATCACCAGTCATGAAGTTTATCAGCTGAGAAGAGAACTTGGAACGAGTGGAGAATGGCTGTACAGACTAATAAAAGCTGGAGAGGAGAAGCTTTTGTGGCATGCCTTGGACCCTTTGTGGAGAAAATGTCAGAGGTTGCCACCAATGCCTTATGTTCTCACTAAGGAAAAGCCTAAGAGGGGGTTTGTAGTAACCCGATTTAGATGAACCAGGTTTGGTTTAGATGAACCAGGTTTGGTTCAAATGAACCAGGTTCTAGTCTGTTGGTTTTCCCTGGCTGACGCTTCGCTCCAGGTGAAGCGTTTAATCTTCCGGGAACTCCCGTACCGAGGCTGTTAGGGAGATTGTTGAAAGATTATATGCCCAATCTATCTTATTGATTTGATGATTACCAAAAGCCATGTGTACATTAAATGATGTAATGAGTTTATTTACATGAGCAATGAATTTATTTAGAACAATGAATGAGAATGTTAAAGTATAACTTTATCAAATTGAAAGTAACTTCATGTTCAATGTTTAAGCTTTCAAAAAGAAATTCAATACTTCATATTTAATCAATGAGTTTTTGGAACATTTCTTGAATTGATTCCAAATGTCAATTTTATTATATTCAAGTCAAAATAATGATTTAAAATGAATCTGGAATGAATTTAAAGTCAATCAGAAAACTTTCTGATTTTTGATACGTTCCGGAGCCGACTCTTGAGTTTCAGAGTCGACTCCACTCAGAGTACAGAAATGACTGTCTGTCTCGAGTCGACCCATGCAATTTCTCGAGTCGACCCCCGATTCTGTCGAGCCGACTCCATGACTGTGCGAGTCGACTCCGCTCAGACACCAGAGGTGTGTTTTTCTGAGCACTTCGCGAGTCGACCCCCAACTTTTCATGAGTCGACCCCCGACTGTCAGGAGTCGACACTTTACTTTTGATGAGTCGACCCTATAACTTTCTGAACATTTCTATTTTTGGTATCACGACCTCGAGCCGACTCGCGGAAAGCATGAGTCGACTCCAGCAAATCTGGGCAAAATTTTTCCGAATGCCAACTCAGCGTCAACGGTAAGATTTTTAATTAACGGCTATTTTTCTTTGTTTCTAACGGCTATATTTTTGCAGAATCTATAAATAGAGAAGCCGTTTTCAAATCAAAGATACACAAATAGAGAGATATTCATTTCAAGAGAAAAGAAAAGAAAAATTGGAAAAACAGAGCTTCATTTGAAAAAATCCGTGATTCAAAATAGAGTGAAAGAAAGAGTGTGAAATCAAAGGAAGCTCCTTCTGTGTTCAAGCTCAACAATCCAAGGAAGCTTCAGAAGAAAATCCAAGAGCTATTCAAGAGCATCTCAAGGGATTTTCAACACTCAAAGAAAAGAGGAAAAGCTCAAATCAACTCCAACTTACATTCCGTGAAGAATCCAAGCTGAGGCCCGATTCTACACTTCAAAGGAGTTGAGGAAGAGAAGAAAAGCTCAAAGCCAACCAACTGCAAATCAGGCTTTTCTAAACTTCATTTATATATTTGTTTATCTGCTCATTGAGGAGCTTTGTAACTGAAAACAATACTTTTATTCCTTTGTGTCTAGTTCAATCTGGGGGATTGAACTAGTTGAGGTAGTCTTACCTCGGTACAAGCTTGGTAAAGCTTGGGTTAGGGTTTTTGTGCTGGTGAGCCCTTGAAAACCAGCTGGGTTCGTTGTGATCCCGGGAAAACAACAAGTTTGAGTTGTGAGCTTGTAAAACAACTCTGCTGTAATCTAGGGATTATAGTGTGGACCCAAGTGAATCTTGGGAGTGGACGTAGGTGTTGGATACACCGAACCACTATAAAATCTTTGTGTTTGCCGTGCTTCCATTGACTCTTTCTCTATCTCTGTTTTATTCACTGCACTTTATATTTGCATTGCTATTGCCTTCATTCTTCTTAAGCAAACATTTTTAAAAGGCTAATTTTTAAAGAACCCAATTCACCCCCCCCCCCTCTTGGGTTGTCATCTGGGCCAACAATTGGTATCAGAGCTAGTGCTCATTAGATTTTGATCACACGATCAAGAGCTAAAGTTCCAAATGGCAACACAAGTTGGATCATTTGCTGAAGGTCATTCTACGAATAGACCTCCACTGTTTAATGGTTCAAATTATTCATATTGGAAAGCTAGAATGAGGATATTCATTCAAGCTTCTGATTATGAGCTATGGGGTGTTATAATCAATGGACCTAGTACACCCACACATGTTATTGATGGCACTATTGTTCCTAAGCCCGAAAGGGACTGGAATGATAATGATAGGAAAATGGCACAGCTTAACGCTAAAGCCATGAATGTCTTATATTGCTCCTTAGATGCTAATGAATTTAATAGAATCTCCACATGTAATTCCGCAAAGGAGATTTGGGATAGATTAGAGGTTACCCATGAGGGTACCAACCAAGTAAAAGAATCTAAAATTAATATTCTTGTTCATAAATATGAATTATTTAGCATGGAACAATCTGAAACCATTGCATGCATGTACACTAGATTTACAGATATTGTAAATGGTTTGAAAAGTCTTGGTAAGACATATACTAACTCTGAACTTGTTCGAAAAATTCTTAGGTCATTACCAAGATCATGGGAAGCAAAAATGACAGCAATCCAAGAAGCTAAGGACCTCAACACTTTACCCTTAGAGGAGCTTCTAGGATCTCTTATGACCCATGAGCTGACTATGAGGCAGCATGTAGAGGAGGACACAAAGAAAAAGAAAGTAATTGCCCTCAAAGCTGCAAAAGAAGAAGAGAGCAGCAGTGATGATGATGATGATAATGATGAAGAGACTGCTCTCTTAGCAAAGAAATTTAAAAGATTCATGAGGAGAAACCCTTCCACAAGAAAAATTTGGAGCTAAGTGGGAAGGAGAAAAGGATAAAAAAAAGGACAAGGACAAGGAAAAAGAGAAAGACCCCTTGACTTGCTATGAGTGTAATAAACCGGGGCACTTTAGGAATGAATGTCCAAAATTGAAGAAAGCCTACAAAAAGAAAAAGAAGGCTTATGTGGCGACTGGAGTGACAGCGAGGAATCTTCTTCCGAAGAAGAAGAACAAAAGGAAGTCGCAAACGTATGTTTCATGGCGGACGACAACGATGAGGTAAGTTCCGACAACCCTTGCGATGAATTTGCTTTTGATGAACTTTTTGATGCTTTTAATGAACTTGTTGGGATTTCAAGGTTTTGAAAAAGAAATACAAGATTTTGAAAAATGAAAACTTAACTTTCATTCAAGAAAAGGAAAATCTTAATAATGAAGTTAAGAAACTTAAATCTGAAAATGAAATTTTAATAAAAGAAAAAGAATCAATCTCTAATGAAAATGATAAACTAAGGAAAGAGGTTGAAAAACATAAGAACATAGTTGATAAGTTTACATTAAGCTCAACTAAACTTAGACATGTTATTAAATAGTCAAAAAGCAGTTTTTGACAAAGCCGGATTAGGATATAACACTTTAAGAAAACAAAAATCACTTAAAAATATTTTTGTGCGTGCTGGCCAAAGTAATTTTACATGCTTTAAATGTAATCAAAAAGGACATAAATCTTATGAATGTAAAATTCTAAAACCTAATAAAAACTTAAATATTAAAGGAAAGAAAATATGGGTTCCGAAAGGAACAATATTATTGCTACTAACCATGAAGGACCCAAGAAAGCTTGGGTACCTAAACATAAAGTTTGATTTCATTGCAGGAATGTCTTGTGGCCAAGAGATCAAAGAGAAAGTGGTATCTTGATAGTGGCTGCTCAAGACATATGACGGGTGACAAAGAAGAATTCATCACCCTTGAAGAAAAGAAAGGAGGAGTTGTTACATTTGGCGACAATGGCAAAGGCCAAATCTTGGGGTTTGGTAACATTCAAATAACTCCCTCCACATATATTGAAATGTACTTTATGTTGATGGTTTAAAGCATAACTTAATTAGTATAAGTCAATTATGTGACAAAGGTTTTAAAGTATCATTTGAATCTTCTTTATGCACTGTAGCTAATCCCATTGATAATAGCATTGTTTTTATTGGAAATAGAAATGGCAATGTATACATGATTGATTTAGACAAATTGTCTACTAATAATCATTGCTTAGTTGCTAATAATGCTAATATGAATGAGATTGGTTGGTTGTGGCATCGAGATTAGGTCACGCAAGCACACACCTGATTTCAAAACTAATTAGAATGGATTTAGTAAAAGGTTTACCTAAATTAGATTTTGAAAATAACAAAATATGTGATGCATGTCAGTTTGGAAAACAAACTAGAAGTTCTTTCAAATCTAAAAATATTGTTTCAACTTCTAGGCCATTAGAGCTACTTCACATGGACCTTTTTGGACCAACTAGAACCACAAGTCTAGGAGGAAAGAAATATGGTCTTGTGATAGTAGATGATTACTCTAGATTCACTTGGGTAATGTTTTTAGCTCACAAAGATGAGACTTTCTCGATATTCATGAAATTCTTCAAGAAAGTAACAAATGAGAAAAACACTACCATAGTGTCTCTAAGAAGTGATCATGGAACTGAATTTGAAAATCACTTATTTGAAAGTTTTTGCAATGAAAATGGTATTAATCATAATTTTTCTGCACCTAGGACCCCACAACAAAATGGTGTAGTTGAAAGGAAAAATAGGACTCTAGAAGACATGGCCCGTACCATGCTATGTGAAAGTAAACTCCCGAAATACTTTTGGGCGGAAGCTATTAACACAGCATGTTACATCCTTAAATAGAGCTTAATCAGACCTATTTTAAAGAAAACACCTTATGAATTATGGCATGATAGAAAACCCAACATTAAATATTTTCATGCATTTGGTTGTAAATGTTTTGTTCACAATAATGGTAAAAATAATTTAGGCAAATTTGATGCTAAATCTGATGAAGGAATATTCTTAGGATATTCAACAACTAGTAAAGCATATAGAGTATTTAACAAGAAAACTTTAGTTGTTGAAGAATCCATTCATGTAGTTTTTGATGAATCTTTAGCAACTCGTTCCGAAAAATTTGATGATGAGAAGATACAAACATAATTGAGAAAGATCTTGAAAAATTAAATATTGATGTATCTTCAGATCATGAACAAGAAGCTAAAGATAATGATTCACCTAAGGATGATGATAAACACTAATCATAATGATGTAGATCTACCTAGGGATTGGAGATATGCTTATAGTCATCCCTAAGGAATTGATTATAGGTGATCCATCTCAAGGAATAAGAACTAGATCATCTATGAGAAACATTAGTAATCATCTTGCATTTGTATCACAAATTGAACCTAAAACTATTGAAGAAGCTGAAAAAGATAATAATTGGATGTTAGCAATGCAAGAAGAATTAAATCAATTCACTAGAAATAATGTATGGACATTAGTTGAAAGACCTAAAATCATTCTGTTATAGGATCAAAATGGATATTTAGAAATAAACTAGATGAAAATGGCATAGTAATTAGAAACAAAGCTAGATTAGTTGCAAAAGGATATAATCAAGAAGAAGGTATTGATTTTGATGAAACCTTTGCACCTGTAGCTAGATTAGAAGCCATTAGACTATTACTTGCATTTGCATGTCATATGAATTTTAACTTATTTCAAATGGATGTAAAAAGTGCTTTTTAAATGGATTTATAAATGAAGAAGTATATGTAGAACAACCACCAGGTTTTGAAGATCACGAATTTTCAAATCACGTTTTTAAATTGCACAAAGCATTATATGGTTTGAAACAAGCACCTAGAGCTTGGTATGATAGATTAAGTAAATTTTTAATTGAAAATGATTTTATAAGAGGAAATGTTGATAAAACATTGTTTTTGAAAAGAAAAGGTAAAGATTTATTAGTAGTTCAAATATATGTTGATGATATTTTTTGGTGCTACTAACAATATTCTATGTCAAGAGTTTGCTAAGTTATGCAGGGCGAATTTGAAATGAGCATGATGGGAGAACTCAACTTCTTCCTTGGACTCCAAATCAAACAAAGCAAAGAGGGAATCTTTATCAACCAAACAAAGTACACAAGAGAAATTCTAAAGAAGTTTGGTATGGAATCAATCAAACCCCTCGGAACACCAATGAGTCCTTCATGCAAGCTGGACAAAGATGAAGAAGGTAAGAAGGTTGATCAAAAATTATCGAGGTATAATCGGATCCCTACTTTACTTAACTGCAAGTAGACCAGATATAATGTTTGCTGTTTGCTTATGTGCTAGATTTCAGTCTGAACCTAAAGAATCACATTAATTGCTGTTAAAAGAATACTAAGATACTTAAGTGGAACTAAAAATGTAGGTTTATGGTATTCTAGAGACTCAACATTAAATCTGATTGCATACACTGATTCTGATTATGCTGGATGTAAGTTAGATAGAAAAAGCACAAGTGGTGCATGCCAATTCTTAGGAAGTAACTTAATCTCATGGTTTAGCAAAAAGCAAAATTCAGTTGCATTATCAACTACTGAAGCTGAATATGTAGCAGCTGGAAGTTGCTGTGCTCAAATCCTATGGATTAAGCGACAACTTGAAGACTATGGTATCACACTTGATAAAACACCTATAAGATGTGATAACACAAGTGCAATAATCTAACTAAAAATCCAATTCAACATTCAAGAACAAACACATAGAAATTAGATATCATTTTATAAGAGAACATGTAGCAAATAATGAAATTTGTCTTGATATGTTAATACTGAAGAACAATTAGCAGATATATTTACAAAACCCTTAAGTGAAGAAAGATTCTGTTATCTTAGAGGAGAGTTAGGGATTTGTGATCCATTAGAATGAATTTGAAACCCCTAAGGAAATTTATCTAAAATTCTTTCAAATCCTTGATCTTTAAGGAAATCTTATCTAGAATTCACATCTAATTGATCTATTCAAATCCAATGATTATTTTATCAATTTTTATGATCAATTTCCGGACACATTTCAGAAATTTCATGTTTTTGCTCTGAAATGGTCTCGGAGCCGACTCGGTGAGTATCGGAGTCGACTCCAGGTTTCTACTGAAACTCTTGAGTCGACCCCTTCTCGGCGCGAGTCGACTCCACTTCGGGATGGTTTTCTGTGACTGTCCGGAGTCGACCCCTCGCTTTGCGGGAGCCGACTCGAAGTGGTCCCAGGTCGATTTATCTAGGGCAGAGTCGACTCGCCGTTCATTTCAATCTCTCAATCTCAAAATACTCTCTCCAAAATACTTCCAGACCTTCCAAATTCCCAGAATCCCTGATTAACCCTTCCAATCGATCAATGGCCCCTAAAACTCGAGGTTCTAACCTTGTGCGGCCGGTGTGAAGAGGAAGAGGCTGTGAGGAAGACCGTGAGGCGTCCGTTCGTGAGCCTCACCTAGCTCGGATTCAACTCATCTTCTCAACTCCAAATGCTTCTCCATCTACAGCTCCTTCTCAGGTAGATAGACTCGCTGATAGAATCATACTACGGGGAGAAAAGTAGATTTTGAATTGTTTGAGGCTGAGGGATTTCTTTTGGGAAGACAGTTGATAGAGATGGGTTGGGAAAAGATCTGTTCCTTAGATTGCCCTACATATCCCGCCCTTGTCAAGGAATTTTATAAGAATCTATCTAGAGGAGATAATGGTCTTATAAGCATTGTTAGAGGAAACCGAATTTCAGTGACTGTAGAGCTGCTTTCAAGATTGTTGGATCTACCCATGTCAGGAACTTCTACATTTTCTTCGGATGACAGAAGCCCAGCACTGTCTAGACTACTTAACCGGGAGGTTGTCGGTTTTGAGGAAGTTTTTGCCAATCAGTTATCCTTAGAACTGAGACTGCTCCACAACATCTGTAGTAGAATCCTTTTCCCAAAATTGGGAGATTCGATTATGTGTCAGAAAGGGATATTTTTGTGATGGATGCAATTGTAACGGGTAAACCCATTAACCTTCCTAGTATGATTTTATGGTATATTGCCGACTGTGGAGGTAAGAGAAAATCAAGCTTGCCCTATGGCATGATCCTCACTAAAATTTTCCAGAGCCAAGGGATTGTCATTTCTGATAGTGAGCCTATGAGGAACTTGAGACACACAGATTTTTACAGCTTGGCCACTATACATAGGATGGGATTTGTTAAGAAGAACGGAAATGGGAAAGGAAAGGTTTGATAGAAGAAAGAGCAGCGGATGCTGAGGCACCGGGACCATCGGTTAGACACTCTTCGCCTGCACCTCCGAGCCCTCCTATTTCTGCTCCTGCTCCTACCCTGCTCCATTGTTTGATCAAGCTTCATCTTCATCAGTTGGCTTCACAGAACTTCAGTTAAGGCAACTCAAAGGCCTTCTTGATGATCAGTCAGAAAAATTAAAATCAGAGTTTGAAAACAAGTTTATGAATCTCAAGGAAACTCTATACTCTTTGGATGACCGAATCACCAAAATAGAATCTACTCTCAGCACTTCTTCAGAATCTTTAAGTGGAGATCTAAGAACATATTTGAAGAACTTAAAGATGTCTGCGGAGATGGCGAAACTATGCTAAATGCAACGCTGAGCTACAAGATAAAATTTTGACTGCTTGCACCTTTGTGGATGAGAGACTAAAGGACTATGTGAAGATACAAACAGATGGAATGAAAAAATAATTGATCATTTGACTAGGATTGTTAGGACTCACTTTAATGTATTAGATACTCAGTCCTTGCAATGTATTGAAGTTAATGTTATGTTTTACATTTTGATCAATGTATTAGACACTTTGATGTAATGAAATGAATGTCTTTTTGAATACTCAATGTATTTCTTCCTATTATCAATGAATGAATGATTTTGTTAAATCATATCTTGAATGAAATGATAATGTTTATTGCTTCTCTACCTTTTTGTTGATAACAAAAAAGGGGGAGAGTTTTATAGTTTTATAACTGTATATGCATATGGGAGAAATTATTAATCAATGATATAAAATGATTGAATGAATGAGATATATTTTTGAGTTTCATAGGGGGAGCTACCTCATTCAGGGGGAGCCTAAGCCTAACTATGAAATCAAAATAAATTCACGAATCAATCATGCATAAACTCAATGTTTTTGTCATCATCAAAAAGGGGAGATTGTTGGGGAGATTGTTGAAAATTATATGCCCCAATCTTATTGATTTTGATGATTACCAAAAGCCATGTGTACATTAAAAGATGTAATGAGTTTATTTACATGAGCAATGAATTTATTTAGAACAATGAATGAGAATGTTAAAGTATAACTTTAATCAAATTGAAAGTAACTTCAAGTTCAATGTTTAAGCTTTCAAAAAGAAATTCAATACTTCATATTTTAATCAATGAGTTTTTGGAACATTTCTTGAATTGATTCCTAATGTCAATTTTATTATATTCAAGTCAAAATAATGATTTAAAATGAATCTGGAACGAATTTAAAGTCAATCAGAAAACTTTCTGATTTTTGATACGTTCCGGAGCCGACTCTTGAGTTTCAGAGTCGACTCCACTCAGAGTACAGAAATGACTGTCTGTCTCGAGTCGACCCATGCAATTTCTCGAGTCGACCCCCGATTCTGTCGAGCCGACTCCATGACTGTGCGAGTCGACTCCGCTCAGACACCAGAGGTGTGTTTTTCTGAGCACTTCGCGAGTCGACCCCCAACTTTTCATGAGTCGACCCCCGACTGTCAGGAGTCGACACTTTACTTTTGATGAGTCGACCCTATAACTTTCTGAGTATTTCTATTTTTGGTATCACGACCTCGAGCCGACTCGCGGAAAGCAGAGTCGACTCCAGCAAATCTGGGCGAAATTTTTCCGAATGCCAACTCAGCGTCAACGGTAAGATTTTTAATTAACGGCTATTTTTCTTTGTTTCTAACGGCTATATTTTTGCAGAATCTATAAATAGAGAAGCCGTTTTCAAATCAAAGATATACAAATAGAGATATTCATTTCAAGAGAAAAGAAAAGAAAAATCGAAAAACAGAGCTTCATTTGAAAAAATCCGTGATTCAAAATAGAGTGAAAGAAAGAGTGTGAAATCAAAGGAAGCTCCTTCTGTGTTCAAGCTCAACAATCCAAGGAAGCTTCAGAAGAAAATCCAAGAGCTATTCAAGAGCATCTCAAGTGATTTTCAACACTCAAAGAAAAGAGGAAAAGCTCAAATCAACTCCAACATACATTCCGTGAAGAATCCGAGCTGAGGCCCGATTCTACACTTCAAAGGAGTTGAGGAAAAGAAGAAAAGCTCAAAGCCAACCAACTGCAAATCAGGCTTTTCTAAACTTTATTCTTATATTTGTTTATCTGCTCATTAAGGAGCTTTGTAACTGAAAAACAATATTTCTATTCTTTGTGTCTAGTTCAATCTGGGGGATTGAACTAGTTGGAGGTAGTCTTACCTCGGTACAAGCTTGGTTAAGCTTGGGTTAGGGTTTTTGTGCTGGTGAGCCCTTGAAAACCAGCTGGGTTCGTTGTGATCCCGGGAAAACAACAAGTTTGAGTTGTGAGCTTGTAAAACAACTCTGCTGTAATCTAGGGTGATTATAGTGTGGACCCAAGTGAATCTTGGGAGTGGACGTAGGTGTTGGATACACCGAACCACTATAAAATCTTTGTGTTTGCCGTGCTTCCATTGACTCTTTCTCTATCTCTGTTTTATTCACTGCACTTTATATTTGCATTGCTATTGCCTTCATTCTTATTAAGCAAACATTTTTAAAAGGCTAATTTTTAAAGAACCCAATTCATCCCCCCCCCTCTTCGGTTGTCATCTGGGCCAACAGAGGCGTCGCACAGGTGATTAAAATGTGAAGGAAGAGGACTCCTTCCTTCATCCTGGTGCGCATCATTCTCAGGTATGTTCCTCCTGCCACACACAGAGAGAGAGAGAGCCAGAGAGAGAGAGCCTGAGAGAGAGAAAGAGCCGGGAAGAGAGAGAGAGAAAGAGAGCCAAAGAGAGAGAGAGAGGGCCTGTGGATTGGCCGGTGACCTCCATCGGCGCCGGGCGTGCGTCCGGTGGAGGTCTGGCTGGCCTTGGTGGCCGCCGTGTCGCTGGCACCGAGCGCACAGCACGGGAACAGAAAGAAAGAAAGAGAGAGGGAGAGAGAAAATTAAGGAGAGAGAGAGAGAGGCGCGGCCGGCTCTGGTCCGGCCAACGGCGGCCGACCGGCCCCATTTTGGTAGGAATCGACGCCGGCGCGGTGAATTTCATGCGGGAGCAGAAAGAGAGAAAGAGAGAGAGGGAGAGAAATTAAGAGAGAGAGTGGGGATGGAGGCCGGCCGCGGCGGTGGCCGGCTCTGGCCCGGCCTCCGGTGGTCGGGCCGGATGGGATTAGGCCGGCGGCAGCCCTGGCTGCCGACCGGATTGGTGTCCCCTGTTTCGGGTGAAACAGGGGAGCAGGGGGAAGGGGTTTGGCCATGGGCCGGCTGGGCCGGCCTGGTCTGGGCCTTCTGGGCCATGCTGTGAGCACTTTTGGGGCTAGTTTTTGGGCCCCATAACGGGCCGAGATTAGCAAGAAAATTATATGGTTAGAATCTGGGTTAATTCTAGTTTTTAGAATATTTTTACTTCCCCAATTGGGTGTGTATAGTGGGAGATATTCGAGTCCAAAGTTGGGCCCGTGAACTAGTTTGGGTAGGGTCTTAGGGGTCATTTTATTAATTAGATTTCAGTGAATTAATTATGTACATTGATCCTGTAGGTGCCCAGACATCTGATTAGTTGGTGCATCATTTGGATTTTGCGTAGGAGGTAAGTAAGACTATTATGCAAATTTAATAATTTTTTAATTAATAAATTGAGTATATACAGTTTGCATGCATTTTTATTATCTGAATTGTCTATGTAGCATGGAACTGTGGATTACAAATGAACAATTATATGATGATAGTGATTGGTAATATGTAAGAAATGATTTGATGTATATGCCAGAAATGTGATTGCCTGTACGATATGTTTATATTGAGGTGACTATATGCATTTCTTAGTACTGTACAAACCACTATGGTAATGTGAGATACAAATGCATGATGTAATTGTGATGAAAGTGTTAAATAGATTTATATGGGTCACCGCGGTTCTCCTTTACTATGGCCCCACACTTGTAGATGTGTTCTGTTGATTTTATATGGCCACACACACTGAAGATGTATTCTGTTATGATATGGCCCCACACATTGTAGACATGTTCTGTTATGATATGGCCACACACACCGTAGAGTGTGTTCTGTTATGGTATGGCCCCACATGTCTTATAATGTGTTCTGTTGATTTTTATATGGCCACATACATCGTAGAGTGTGTTCTGTTTTGGTATGGCCCCACACATCGTACAATGTGTTCTGTTGATTATATATGGCCACACATCTGGAGGATGTGCTCTGATTGAGGTATTGCAGGGCCGTGGGACACAGGAAATCTATAATTACATAAATAGTGAGTTTGCTAGAATGCATATCCTGATGCTTATCGAATGTTCAATTTATGTTAAGTTGACAAAATGCATATGTTGATAACATGTTAATATAATTCAAGTATGATATGATTGTATAATAGGCTTACTTATTGAGTGTAAACTCATTAAACCTTCACAATGTTTTTCAGAGCCTCAGGGTTGATGATGGATATTCGGAGTTGATAGAGCTTCTAATAAATAAAATAAGAACCATTGCATTGGTGTAATCCTATTATGTTTGTGTGTAGGGCTTGTTGTAGCCCAACTTTATTAGCATGACTTGGGTGTAGGGTTTGAAACCCAAAACTTATAACTATCATTGTATTATGGTTGGTTTTCATATTTTGCCCCATTTGAATCATATATCAAGATTTTTAAGACGCCTTGCATGCCTGGCACGCGGCAGGTTGTCACCCTAGCCCAATATTTGGGTCTGGGGCATGACAGCTTTAGTGGTATCATAGCCTAGGTTATTGACCTTAGGATCACATACATGATGACACCCTAGGCAAACAAATAGGTTGACATTGAAACAATTACCACTTTATATGAATTTCAAACCTTATGTTTTGGGAGCCTGATATGAAAAGTTTGATCATGATTTTTATAATAACTAATTTATCAGGAGATAGTAATGGCTCGCACTAGGAGCCAACAAAATGATGAGGGCTCCCAGGTTGGAAATGTTGGTTAACCAGGAGGTCAGGATGCTACTGGAGGTACTGCCCCTGTCAACCCTGTTGGGACTGATCATCAGCGACTCCAGACCGAGATGCTTCAGGTTCTATCGAGTATGGCACAGTCGATGCGGGACATGCAATAATAAATTCATCAGGCTTTATCCTCTCAGTCTGCCAATCCTGCTCTGCAGACTTAGCCTACTCCCACTGTTCCGTAGAGTCAGCCTACCCCTATTGTCCCGCAGATGCAGCCTGCTTCCACTATGCCACAGACTCTATTTGTCCCCTGCTCCACAAATTCAGTCCACTGTACCTACTACTCATTTCACACATTGACCCAGCCTACTCCACCTCAACCCTGGGTAGGGATTGGCCGTAGCTTTGCAGATTTCAAGAAGTTTGCCCTGCTCCTTTCTCTGGTTCTAGCAACCCTATTGATGCTGAGAGATGGGTGCGAGATATGGAGAAGGCTTTTATGGCCCATGGTAGCCAGGAGTTGGAGCGGATCAGATTTGCTACTTATCTTCTCCAGGGGGAGGCTTATTACTGGTGGCTAGTTGAGGAGCAGCATCGTGGTGGTCAGGTTATGTCTTGGGGAGAGTTTAAGGAGGTTTCTTTGACAAGTACTTTCCCAGCAGTGTACAAAGGAGAGATGAAATCAGAATTTCTTAAGTTGGAGCAAAGGAATCTTTCTGTGGCCCAATATGAAGCTGAGTTCACCAGATTGGCCTGCTTTGCTCCAAGTATTGTGACTAATGAAATGGCCAAGATCACCAGATTTACTGAGGGGCTGCGACCCAGACTGATGCAGGCAGTCAATGCATTTGAGCTTCATTCCTATAGTGCTGTGGTGAATAAGGCTTTGGTAATTGAGAGAGATATGAATACAGTTCAGAAGGATTGAGAGCAGCAGAGGAAGAAAAAGGGGCCTATTGCAGGCCAACCCCCAACCCAGGTCAGGAAGAGAGGTGTGCAGCAGGCCCAGCAGGACAGAGGAATAGAGAGACACGTTGCCTTCGCTGTGGAGTTTTCACCCAAAAAGGCCTTGCCGTGGTGTGTCGGGTGCCTGCTACCTCTGTGGAAGGACTGATCACAAAATGGCTACCTGTCCCCTTAGAAGACTCAGCAGCCCTCTTCTAGTCAAGGGTTGATTCAGCAGCAGCAGCAGCCACAGGACCCAGGGTAGAGTCTTCAACCTCTCAGCAGGATGCTCTGCTTCTAATTCTGTGGTGACAGGTAAACCATTTAAATACATACCTAGTATAATACCTTTCTAGCGCAATGTATTGGTAAGTACTAGAACATTAGATTAAATGTTAAATCTTTGATGTTAAAACAAAATTTACTTATATCCAGGAATGATTAAAGTTGGCACTGCGTATGCTCAAACACTTATTGACCCGGGTGCCACGCATTCAATTATATCTGACACCTATCTTAGCAAGAATACATCATTGACACCTGATCTCTAGACCATGAGTTGCTCATTGCCTTTCCAAATGGTGATATTATGAAGTTGGCACAGTATGCAAATCCTGCTTGATTATCATTGAGGATATGAGATTATATGCTGATCTTTTTCCTTCCATTGAAATTCTTTGATGTTATCCTTGGCATGGATTGGTTAGCCTCCTATCATGCTCAGTAGACTTGTTTCAGGAAGATTGTCAATTTCAAAATTCCAAATCAGTCTGAATTCAGTTTTACTGGGGTCAGTCACATCTAGCCTCTGTGTTCATTTCAGCGCTACAGCTGGAAAGTATTTATTGAGTGGTGGTCAAGGATTCCTTGCTGTTGTTAAGGATCTGCAAAAGGAGGAGACCAAGTTGGAGGATATTCCTGTAGCTCGAGAATTTCCTGATGTTTTCCCTAAGAATTGACTGATTTGCCCCCAGATCGGGAGGTTGAATTCTCCATGACTTAATTCCTGAACTGGGCCTATATCCAAGGCTCCTTACCGCATGGCCCCGCTGAGTTAAAAGAATTGAAAGATCAGTTGCAGGAGCTCCTAGATCGGGGATTTATCAGACCCAGTGTTTTCCCCTTGGGGTGCTCCAGTTCTATTTGTTAAAGAAGGATGGCAGTCTCCGGCTATGCATGATTATCGGGAAATAATAAGGTAACCGTGCGGAACAGATACCCTTTGCCGAGGATTGATGACTTGTTTTGATCAACTCCAAGGAGCCCGAGTATCTCGAAGATTGATCTCAGGTCAGGTTACCATCAGCTTAAAGTCAAGGAGGGAGATGTGCCTAAAACAGCATTCAGAACCAGATATGGCCATTACAATTTTTAGTGATGGCCATTGGATTGACTAATGCCCCGGCAGCATTCATGGACT